>SZWC01002483.1:164983-176562 GCA_023375785.1 Penium margaritaceum | reverse complement strand
GACGAATCATCCGAGGACCGCTCGATCGAGGAAAAGAATTGTGAGAAGGGCAGTTCAATTCCGGGGAGAGACGGGGCGCGAAGGAAGATATTGCGGCGGACGCCGTGACCCGACCAGACCTGTTGAGAGGAAGGGAAGGCGGCCCAAGGCTGGCTTGATGGTAGCGGAACCGCGTCCGAACCTCAAAAGGAGGAGCGGTACTCGAGGCACCTTATCCAAAGGCGTTTTGATGTGCGAGCCGCGAAAGGGGCTAGCCAGCGGGATGGGGTCTTGGGAAGCGGTGCGAGGAGAAGATGAGAAGAGAAGGACAAGAAGAGGACCGACTGCTGACGGGAACCGACTACTAATGCAATACCGTTGATCCTGAGCTGCAAAGACGCTGAATCTGACGGTCGAAAGTAGACCGTCAAGCGGGAGCCGCGTCCCGTCTTGCGACAGGTTAGAGTAGGGAAGCTAGACCGGATCAGGAGTGTAGGAGAAGTATGTGTGTGAGAGTGTGTGAAAGGCCGCTTCGCGAGGAGCACATCACGGAGCCATCATGGCCTGGTCCTGAGTTCCCACGGGAGCACCAGCCAACCAGCTCCAGGTGCGGTCCCCGAGACTCTCCAATGTCCTTCTACGCCATCTGCAACTGCTGCAATGTGCCCTGTCGGCTTGGCGCACGCACGGTTTTGGGAGTGATGCAATGGTTGCATCATCCTGCCGGTGGAGCCGTGGAGCAGTTATGTCAACCGTGGCTGCAGAGACTTCCCCGCGACAACGAGCCCCACCACGTGGAGAGCAGGCAAGAGGTCGCGCGTGACATCGGGCGGCGTGCTGTAGATGCGGCTGAAGAGCGGGCCGAGGCCTACCAAGCATACCAGCGCTACTAGCATGAGCTTGCCCGCCTGCGAGAGGAGGACTCGACACGTGCTCGTTCTCGTGAAGGTCGACGTACTAACGGACCACGGGAGTTACGTCGGGCCGTTCCACTGGCGAACAATGAAGGCGACGTGCACCGCACGGTGCTTGTGCGAGGACCTGCACTGGTCAATGATCCTGTGACTCAGAAAGCTTACGGTTTGTGTGTTCTGCTTGGTGACGCCTAGGGTATTGATTGTGTGGTTAGGAGGGAAATGCTGACTGATTATACTCCCTCTTTTGTTTGAAGGCAATTACTTTGATTGGTGAAAGTCATCTCGTTTGGGTCGTTAGGAGGATTTCTCTCGACGAGTGTCGTGTTGTCCGATGAATGATTGACCGTTGGTGATAAATTTAAGTGAGCGAGTCTAACAGTTAGAATAACCACAGTGATTGTCCTGAGATTAGTCAAAGTCCCGGCCAAAGAAGTATGGGTCATTTGGAGAAGGAGTGTGTGTGTGACATATTCCCGGCACTAATTCGGTGGATGATTCGTCGAGTGATTAAGAAAAGTTACCCGGTCGATGAAACGTGCTTTGATCAAACTGGAGCAAAAAGAGTGATACAGGACAGGGCAGAGTTGGAGAAGGAAAGTAAGCGGAGCTGCGGGGATAGCGCGGAACAAACAAACACATAAGGAGCTGAACAAACAAACACATAAGAGTGGAGCCGCGGGGTGGAGGAGTGCTACCGGTGCCCGTCCACATACTTGATATTCGGGTGCGCACCCATCTTGGTCCTGGAGGTGGGAGGAGGCGGACGTGGTCCGCGACTTTGTCGCAACGTGTGGAGCGGGCTGCACGGCGGGTTTTTGGCGAGCAAGAATGGGGAACGTGGGTCTTCGGTGTCGGTATGAGCATCGACCAGATCCTCAGAGTTGAGCCTGATCACTTATTTTCTTTTATTCTTGTGTCACCGGCTCGATGGGTATATCTGTGATCTTTTCCTGTTGTACCCCAAGTCTTGTGCCATTGTTTCTTTTATTCTTCTGACGGATTATACCTCCAAGGTCATGCATATTAGATCTGCACTGTGATTGGGCACTCTGACCGTGGCTAACTCATGTTATGATCAATAGAAGTAAAAGTCACTTGGATACATTTGTGTTCATGGCCAGTGGCACATGCCAACTTTGTCAAGGCATTGCGCACAATAGCCATGCCAAGCCACCTGTTTTTTACCTTGTTTGTACCTGCAAGGTCATGCCTAGTATATCGGCACTGCGATTAGACACCCTGACCGTGGCTGACCCGTGTTATGATCAATAGAAGTAAAAGTCACTTGGATACATTTGTGGTCATGGTCGGTGGCACATGCCAACCTTGTCAAGGCATTGTGCACAATAGTCACACCGAGCCACCAGTATTCTACCTCGTTTGCACTTGCAAGATCATACCTAGTACATCTGCACTGTGATTGGACACTCTGACCGTGGATGACTCGTGTTATGATCAATAGAAGTAAAAATCACTTGGATACATTTGTGGTCATGGTCAGTGGCACATGCCAACTTTGTCAAGGCATTGCGCACAATAGCCACACCGATCCACAAGTATTCTACCTTGTTTGTACCTGGAAGATCATGCCCAGTACATATGCACTGTGATTGGACACTCTGACCGTGGCTGACTCGTGTTATGATTCATAGCCGTTTAAGGTACTTGGTAAACTTTGTGGTCATGGTCAGTGGCACATGCCAACTTTGTCAAGGAATTGCGCACAATAGCCGTGCCAAGCCACTGGTTTTACCCTGTTTATACCTGTAAGGACAGGCATATTAAATGTGCACTGTGATTGGTTACTCTGACCGTGGCTGCCTCGTGTTATGATTCGTAGGAGTTAAAGTCACTTGGTAAGCTTTGTGGGCATGGTCAGTGGCACATGCCAACTTTGTCAAGGCATTGCGCACAATCGCCAAACCAAGCCACCAGTATTCTACCTTGTTTACACCTGCAATATCATGATTAGTACATCTGCAGTGTGATTGGACACTCTGACCGTGGCTGAATCGACTTATGATCAATAGAATATAAAGTAACTTGGATACATTTGTGGTCATGGTCAGTGGCACATGCCAACTTTGTCAAGGCATTGCGCACAATAGCCACACNAGTATATCTGAACTGTGATTGGACACTCTGACCGTGGCTGACTCGTGTTATGATTCATAGCCGTTTAAGGTACTCGGTAAACTTTGCCGTCATGGTCAGTGGCACATGCCAACTTTGTCAAGGCATTGCGCACAATAGCCACATCGAGCCACCAGTATTCTACCTTGTTTGTACCTGCAAGGTCATGCCGAGTATATCTGAACTGTGATTGGACACTCTGACTGTGGCTGACTCGTGTTATGATTCATATCCGTTTAAGGTACTTGGTAACCTTTGTGGTCATGGTCAGTGGCACATGCAAACTTTGTCAAGGCATTGCCCACAATAGCCGTGCCAAGCCACCGGTTTTTAACTTTGTTTATACCTGCTAGTTCATGCATATGAGATGTGCACTCTGATTGGACACTCTGACGGTGGCTGACTCATGTTATGATCAATAGAAATAAAAGTCACTTGGATACATTTGTGGTCATGGTCAGTGGCACATGCCAGCTTTGTCAAGGCATTGTGCACAATAGCCACACCGAGCCACCAGTTATCTACCTTGTTTATACCTGCAAGGTCATGCCCAGTCTATCTGCACTGTGATTGGACACGCTGACCGTGGCTTACTCGTGTTATGATTCATAGCCGTTTCAGGTATTTGGTAAACTTTGTGGTCATCGTCAGTGGCACATGCCAACTTTGCCAAGGCATTGCGCACAATAGTCGTGCCAAGCCACCGGTTTCTTATCTTTGTTTATACCTGCAAGGTCATGCATGTTAGATGTGCACTGTGATTGGACACTCTGGCTGTGGCTGACTCGTGTTATGATTCATAGTCGTTTAAGGTACTTGGTAAACTTTGTGGTCATGGTCAGTGGCACATGCCAACTTTGTAAAGGCATTGCGCACAATAGCGGTGCGAAGCCACCGGTTTTTTACCTTGTTTACACCTGCAAGGTCATGCGTAGTACATCTGAACTGTGATTGGGCACTCTGACCGTGGCTGACTCGTGTTATGATTCATATCCGTTTAAGGTACTTGGTAAACTTTGTGGTCATGGTCAGTGGCACATGCCAACTTTGTCATGGCATTGCATACAATTGCCACACCGAAACACCAGTATTCTACCTTGTTTGTACCTGCAAGGTCATGCCCAGTATATCCGCACTGTGTTTGGACACTCTGACCGTGGCTGACTGGTGTTACGATCAATAGAAGTAAAAGTCACTTGGATACATTTGTGGTCATGGTCAGTGGCACATGCCAACTTTGTCAATGCATTGCACAGAATAACCACACCGAGCCACAAGTATTCTATCGTGTTTATAGCAACAAGGTCATGTCCAGTACATCTAAACTGTGATTGGGCACTCTGACTGTGGCTGACTGTTAATGATGTTTCGTTCATTCACCGGAGTATGGGGGAGGGGGGGGGGGGGGGGGGGGGGGGGAGGAGCTGGGCCTCGATTCAAGAGGAGGAGGTGGAGGTCGACGAATCGTCCGACGATCGCTTGATCGAGGAAAGATATTGCAAGAAGGGCAGTTCAATTCTGGGAAGCAACGGGGCGCAAAGGAAGATATTGCGGCGGATGCCGTGACCCGACCAGACCTGCCGAGAGGAAGGGAAGGCGGCCCGAGGCTGGCTTGATGGTAGGGGAACCGCATCCGAACCTCAAAAGGAGGAGTGCTACTCGAGGCACCTTATCCAAAGGCGTTTTGATGTGTGAGCCGCGAAAGGGGCTAGCCAGCAGGATGGGGTCTTGGGAAGCGGTGCGAGGAGAAGATAAGAAGAGGAGGACAAGAAGAGGACCGACTGCTGACGGGAACCAACTGCTAATGCAATACCGTTGATCCCGAGCTGCAACGACGCTGAATCTGACAGTGGAGCTCTGACATTGGACGCTTCTGCTCCCGACTAGCGAGACGGCGTTCACCATTGGCAAGCGACGTTGCTGACCTCTCGCCTGACCCGGGTGTGGGAGGCTGGCCCTGCAGCCGTTTGCCGGACTGAGAGATTGCTGCCCCTCAGTCAAAATCAGACCGTCGAGCGGGACCCGCGTCCCATCTTGCGACATGTTAGAGTAGGGAAGCTAGACCGGATCAGGAGTGTAGGAGAAGTGTGTGTGTGAGAGTGTGTGAAAGGCCGCTTTGTGAGGAGCACATCACGGAGCCATCATGGCCTGGTCCTCAGTTCCCACGGGAGCACCAGCCACCCACCTCCAGGTGCGGTCCCCGAGATTCTCCAATGTCCTTCTACGCCATCTGCAACTGCTGTAATGTGCCCTGTCGGCTTGGCGCACGCACGGTTCTGGGAGTGATGCAATGGTCGCATCATCCTACCGGTGGAGCCGTGGAGCAGTTATGGCAACCGTGGCTGCAGAGACCTTCCCGCAACGACGAGCCCCACTGCGTGGAGAGCTGGCAGGAGGTCGCGCGTGACGTCGGGCGGCGTACTGTAGAGGCGGCTGAAGAGCGGGCCGAGGCGTACCGAGCATACCAGCGCTACCAGCATGAGCTCGCCCGCCTACGAGAGGAGGATTCGGCACGTGCCCGTTCTCGTGCAGGTCGACGTACTAACGGACCACTGGAGTTACGTCGGGCCATTCCACGGGTGAACAATGAAGGCGGCGTGCACCGCACGGTGCTTGTGCGAAGACCAGCGCCCGTTGATGATCCGGTGACTCCGGAAGCTTACGGTTTGCGTGTTGTGCTTGGTGACGCCTAGGGTACTGATTGTGTGGTTAGGAGAGAAAGGTTGATTGATTATACTCCCTCTTTTGTTTGAAGGAAATTACTTTGATTGTTCAAAGTCATCTCGTTTGGATCGTTAAGAGGAATTCTCTCAGCGAGTGTCATGTTGTCCGATGCATGATTGACCGTCGGTGATTAAGTAAAGTGAGCGAATCTTACAGTTAGAATAGCCATAGTGATTGTCCTGAGATTAGTCAAAATCCCGGCCAGAGAAGTACGGGTCATTAGGAGAAGGAGTGTGTGTGTGATNGATTCCGGCCGAAGGCGAAAAAGGGTATAACAGTGTTAATGGTGCGGTGAGTGTGGACTCACTTATTTTCTGTGACGAGTGTGAAATGTACCTGCAGATCAGTCTATAATCCGAAACGCGGTTCTCTAAGGAGGGAGCTGTCGAATCTTCCACCGGACGGAAGACACCGCAGGCCATCCGTCACCGCAACCCAAACAATTTCCCTCATTACGGTGGTGTCCCCCTGCCAACCTACGAGGCGTGAGGATAGAGCGATCGTGCTGGTGAATCATTTGGCTGTACCATTGGCAATGCAATGATGAGCTCCAACGCACTCTACGTCTCCGAAAAAGAAAGGATGAGGCAAACCGTCAGCGCGCGTCACTACGAGAGAAGCCCAGAAGATCCTCCAGGGCTGGACCATTGATTTAAGTGGGATCCGGTGGATGATCAGTCCCCGCACATGTACAACAAAGGAGATGAGACGGACCCCGACGAAGAAGAAGAATTTCACCTGCGACGGCTTGAGGAACTCCGTGAATTGAAGGCTATCCGACAGGCACGGTTGGCCAATCCCTTCCAGAAGGACCCAGAGGAAGACGACACGCGCCACCCAGATGGGCAGCGCGACTCCATGCAAGTGGAAGACTATGTATCATACGAAGTGCAGGAGCTTGAGGCGGATGAAGGGCTCGTCTTGCTCCATAAAGTCACGACGCCAGATGGAAGGACCGTTTACAAGGCAGTGGACATGACGCCAACTCAGGACGCACCGCGGTGCCTCGAGTTCTCTACCCCAAGGGCGTCCTCACCTGCACCTTCTGTCACCCATGACGGGGATTGTGCAGACTTGGACGATGCCCAGGAGGACCAAGCAGAGGAAGAAGAAGTATCGTTGGATCACCCTTCGGTGCAGGCTTTACACACCCTACATCAACTCGTCACCTTCTGTCCTCCGGCATTCCCCTCTCGCCCAACCGTTTGCCCTTGTTGACCGGCCTTGGACAGCGGTGTGTCTCCACCACGAACAGAGAGGAACTTGGAGGCGGTGGGAAAACGGCAAGGGGAAACCCGACGGGAAGGCCCATCTATCGTGACTTCACGTCGCACAGATGCTGGGTAACAACCCCAACACCAACAGCAAACGAGCAAGGCATCCTCCGTTTTGGGAGCGTCGCACCGCCGAGAAGTCCCATCTCAAGGAGGAATCAATGCTTCATCCATGGTCGGACCCACCAGACAAGTACGAGCCTTTGGGGACGCGCACATCCTAACAGGGGCTCCGTCAACCAAATATACCGTACCACCTGTCTAGTCAAAGATGCAGTCATCTCATCATCAAGCAAGCAAGACGTGAGCCACACCTGTGGCAGGAAGACTACAGCAAAGACCCCAAATGACGGGTGGTTCAACCGGACCTGGACAAGGATCAGTGGCTCATGGAGGCAAGCAGTACACCGTATGAGTACAAGCGAGTTCAGCAAGACAGCACATGGGATGTTCTGGACTGGGAGGAACCGATGCAAGACGTGCTCGACCAAGGGGAGCAGTAGTCGCTTCATCGGCTAGTACTAGGGCAGTTGGCCTGGTGCAAGCACATCGATCCCACCTGGCGGCCTCGCCACGGGCGCAGGTGCTAATGATACCTCCATAGGAACTGACTTCGAACCCAGCGACAAAGGCTTCTTACACTCTCCCAAAGCTCGACGTCTTCAAGGGTGAACCAGAGGAGGACCCGGCCATGTGGCTGTTCAAGTTGGGCACTTGTCTCGATTATGGGTTGTTATCTCTTGACTACATTGTCCCAGCAGTGCACCTAGCGCTACAACGGAAAGCTTTGGAGTGGTTCACTGCACAGCATAAGGAACGTCCTTTTGCTGACTTTGATGATTTGACAAATAGGATGACCAAGCGTTTCGACCTCATGAGCCTCGAAGAAGCAGAGCTCCAGATTAGTACCATCCGCATGAACGTTGGAGAAAACATCAAGTTACACAACGACAAGTTTACCAAGATCTCGGTGCGATGTGTCGACATACCCATTGCGCATGATTATGGAGTATTACTGGGATTCTCTTGTCCCGGCGATTGCTAGTACATTTGGATTTACGACATTTCAGCATACTGGACGCACTGAAGGAGGAAGCAGAATATAAGCAAAGGGAAATCAAACGACAAGTGGCTTGAGAACAGTTTGCTCCAAAAGAACATGTGGCGCCCACTGTTTGCATGCCTGCATGAGCTTGAACACCCAACCCGATGCACCCTAATAACTACCCACCTGGGAGTTGCTGTGAATGCGTAGAATTCACCCATCGGCACCGAGAATGTCCCAACCCCACCCCAATGCCAGGCGTGCCACCCAGAGGAGGACAATACCAAGGACGCGGACCGGTTGGACCAGGACCTGCCGCTGCACGGCAAGCTGTTGGTCCCAACATCACCGCCCTTGTGGCTGCGGCGTCCTCTTCGTCCATTATCGCATGTGCGCGCCTTCCAGCTGCGGCACACTTGCTCCATTTTTCAGTGTGGTGAGCCCGGGTTTCCTGACTCTGTAGCCTCACACTCTCCTACGTTCCGCTCCGCTTGTTCGTCTCCACTCACTCGCGGCCCACACATGGTTGCTGTGGCTCAACCCGCTGGCTTGCCCGCATCATACTGCCGTGGTCCTATCTTACTCAATCATCATCGACCCGCCTTCACTACGCTGCGGCCCCTACCTCCTTCATCACGCACGCACCTTCGGTGCTGCGTCCACGCCAAGTACTGACAATATTCTACCAGCCGTGTTTCCTGAATTCCATCTTTGATGTCAACTTCATCATGCTGACCTGAGTGTTGCTGCGGCACAGTCTAGGACGTAGCCCGCGCTTTGGCGCTGCGGCTCGCCCCACGAGCTTGCCCGCTCCTCAGGAACGCACCAGACTCTATCCTCTAGTTCATCTGTAAGAATGTGGCCTCCTCCAGAATACTGACAGCTTATACCTGCAAGGTCATGCATAGTACACGTGCATTGTAATTGGGCACTCTGACCGTGGCTGACTCGTGTTACAGTTCGTAGAAGTTAAAGTCACGTGGATACATTTGTGGTCATGGTCAGTGGCACATGCAAACTTTGTCAAGGCATCACGCACAATAGCAAACCTGAGCCACCAGTGTTTTACCTTGTTTATACCTACAAGTTTATGCCTAGCACACGTGCACTGTGATTGGGCACTCTGACCGTGGCTGACTCGTGTCATGATTCATAGACATTTAAGGTACTTGGATAAAATTGTGGTCATGGTCAGTTGCACATGCCAACTTTGTCAAGGGATTACGCACAATAGCCACATCGAGCCACCAGTATTCTACCTTGTTTGTTCCCGCAAGATCATGCATAGTACATGTGCACTGTGATTGGGCACTCTGACCGTGGTTGACTCATGTTACAAGTCCTAGAACTTAAAATCACTTGGACAAATTTGTGATCATGGTCAGTGACACATGCCAACTTTGTCAAGGCATTATCCACAATAGCCACACCGAGCCACCAGTATTCTACCTTGTTTATACCTGCAAGGTCATGCCTAGTACACGTGCACTGTGATTGGGCACTCTGAACGTGGCTGACTCGTGTCATGATTCATTGCTGTTTAAGGTACTTGGATAAATTTGTGGTCATGGTCAGTGGCACAGGCCAACTTTGTCAAGGCATTGCGCACAATAGCCACACCAAGCCACCAGTATTCTACCGTGTTTATACCTGCAAGGTCATGCATAGTACATGTACACTGTGATTGAGCACTCTGACCGTGGCTGACTCGTGTTACGATGCGTAGAAGTTAAAGTCACTTCGTAAACTTTGCGGTCATGGTCAGTGGCACAGGCCAACTTTGTCAAGGCATTGCGCACAATAGCCACACCAAGCCACCAGTATTCTACCGTGTTTATACCTGCAAGGTCATGCATAGTACATGTACACTGTGATTGAGCACTCTGACCGTGGCTGACTCGTGTTACGATGCGTAGAAGTTAAAGTCACTTCGTAAACTTTGCGGTCATGGTCAGTGGCACAGGCCAACTTTGTCAAGGCATTGCGCACAATAGCCACACCAAGCCACCAGTATTCTACCGTGTTTATACCTGCAAGGTCATGCATAGTACATGTACACTGTGATTGAGCACTCTGACCGTGGCTGACTCGTGTTACGATGCGTAGAAGTTAAAGTCACTTCGTAAACTTTGCGGTCATGGTCAGTGGCACAGGCCAACTTTGTCAAGGCATTGCGCACAATAGCCACACCAAGCCACCAGTATTCTACCGTGTTTATACCTGCAAGGTCATGCATAGTACATGTACACTGTGATTGAGCACTCTGACCGTGGCTGACTCGTGTTACGATGCGTAGAAGTTAAAGTCACTTCGTAAACTTTGCGGTCATGGTCAGTGGCACAGGCCAACTTTGTCAAGGCATTGCGCACAATAGCCACACCAAGCCACCAGTATTCTACCGTGTTTATACCTGCAAGGTCATGCATAGTACATGTACACTGTGATTGAGCACTCTGACCGTGGCTGACTCGTGTTACGATGCGTAGAAGTTAAAGTCACTTCGTAAACTTTGCGGTCATGGTCAGTGGCACAGGCCAACTTTGTCAAGGCATTGCGCACAATAGCCACACCAAGCCACCAGTATTCTACCGTGTTTATACCTGCAAGGTCATGCATAGTACATGTACACTGTGATTGAGCACTCTGACCGTGGCTGACGCGTGCTCCAATTTGTCGAAGTTATAAGTACTTGGTTAACTTTGTGGTCATGGTCAGCTGCACATGCCAACTTTGTCAAGGCATTGCGAACAACAGAAACACCAATACACTGGTTTTGTTACCTTGTATACACCTGCAAGGTCATGCATAGTACATGTGCACTGTGATTGGGCACTCTGACCGTGGCTGACTCGTGTTACGATGCGTAGAAGTTAAATTCACCTGGTTAACTTTGTGGTCATGGTCAGTGGCACATGCCAACTTTGTCAAGACATTGTACACAATAGCCACAGCGAGCCACCAATATTCTATCTTGCTTATATCTGCATGGTCATGCATAGTACATGTGCACTGTGATTGGGCACTCTGACGGTGGCTGACTCGTGCTACAATTTGTAGAAGTAAAAGTTACTTGGATAAATATGTGGTCATGATCAGTGGCACATGTCAACTTTGTCAAGGCATTGCGCATGATAGTCGCACTGAGCCACCAGTGTTTTACCTTGCTTATGCCTGAAAGGTTTTGCCTAGCACACGTGCACTGTGATTGGACAATCTGATCATGGCTGATTCGTGTTATGATTCGTAGAAGTTACAGTCACTTGGTAAACTTTGTGGTCATGGTCAGTGGCACATGACAACTTTGTCAAAGCATTGCGCACAATAGCCACACCAAGCCACCGGTTTGTTTACCTTGTTCATACCTGCCAAGTCATGCATAGTACATGTGCACTGTGACTGGGCACTTTGACAGTGGCTGACTCATGTGATGATTCATAGAAGTTAAAGTCACTTGGTGAACTTTGTGGTCATGGTCAGTTGCACAGGTAAACTTTGTCAAGGCATTGC
>SZWC01002483.1:127903-159327 GCA_023375785.1 Penium margaritaceum | reverse complement strand
GTCCAATCACTGTGCAGATATACAGGGAATGACCTTGCAGGTATAAACAAGGTAGAATACTGGTGGCTCGGTGTGGCTATTGTGCACAATGCCTTGACAAAGTTGGCATGTGCCACTGACCATGACCATAAATGTATCCAAGTGACATACACTTCTATAGATCATAACACGAGTCAGCCACGGTCAGAGTGTCCAATCACAGTGCAGATGTACTAGGCATGATCTTGCAGGTGCAAACAAGGTAGAATATTGGTGGCTCGGTGTGGCTATTGTGCACAATGTCTTGACAAAGTTGGCATGTGCCACTGACCAGGACCACAAAGTTTACCAATTGACTTTAACTACACAAATCATAACACGAGTCAGCCACGGTCAGAATGTCCAATCACAGTGTAGATATAATGGACATGACCTTACATGTATAAACAAGGTAGAATACTGGTGGCTCAGTGTGGCTATTCTGCGCAATGCCTTGACAAAGTTGGCATGTGCCACTGACCATGACCACAAGGTTTACCAAGTACCTTAAACGGCTATGAATCGTAACACGAGCCAGCCACGGTCAGAGTGTCCAAGTACAGCGCATATATACTGGGCATGACCTTGTAGGTATAAGCAATGTGGAATACTGGTTGCTTGGTGTGGCTATTGTGCGTAATGCCTTGACAAAGTTGGCATGTGCCACTGACCATGACCACAAATGTATCCAAGTGACATACACTTCTATTGATCATAACACGAGTCAGCCACGGTCAGAGTGTTCAATCATAGTGCAGATGTACTAGGCATGATTGTGTAGGTGCAATTAAGGTAAAAAACCGGTGGCATGGCACGGCTATTGTGCGCAATGCCTTGACAAAGTTGCCATGTGCCACTGACCATGACAAGAACGTTTACCAAGTACCTTAAACGACTATGAATCATAACAGGAGTCTGCCACGGTCAGATTGTCCAATCATAGTGAAGATATACTGGGCATGACCTTATAGGTATAAACAAGGTAGAATACTGGTGGCTCGGTGTGGCTGTTGTCTGCAATGCATTGCCAAAGTTGGCATGTGCCACTGACCATGACCACAAATTTATCCAAGTACATTAAACGGGTTTGAATCATAACACAAGTCAGCCAATGTCAGGTTGTCCAATCACAGTGCAGATATACTGGGAATCACATTGCAGGTATAAAAAAGGTAGAATACTGGGCTGCTCGGTGTGCCTCTTGTGTGCGATGCCTTGACAAAGTTGGCACGTGCCACTGACCATGACCACAAATGTATCCAAGTGACTTTTACTTCTTTTGATCATAACACGAGGTAGCCACGGTCAGAGTGTCCAATCACAGTGCAGATGTACTAGGCATGATCTTGCAGGTTCAAACAAGGTAAAATGCCGGTGACTTGGTGTGGCTATTGTGTGTAATGTCTTGACAAAGTTGGCATGTGCCACTGACCATGACCACAAATGTATCAAAGTGACTTTTACTTCTTCTGATCATAACACAAGTCAGCCACGGTCATAGTGTCCAATCACAGTGCAGATGTACTAGGCATGATCTTGCATGGTTAAACAAGGTAGAATACTGGTGGCTAGGTGTGGCTATTGTCCACAATGCCTTGACTCCGTTGGCATGTGCCACTGACCATGACCACAAAGTTTACCAAGTGACTTTAACTTATACAAATCGTAAAACGAGTCAGTCACGCTCAAAGTACCCAATCACAACGCACATGTAATATGCATGACCTTGCAGGTATAAATAAGGTAAAAAAACCGGTGGCTTGGCACGGCTATTGTGCGCAATGCCTTGACAAAGTTGCCATGTGCCAATGACCATGACCACAAAGTTTATCAAGTACCTTAAACGGCTATGAATCACAACAAGAGTCGGCCACGGTCAGAGTGTCCACTCACAGTACAGATATATTGGTCATGACCTTGCAGGTGTAAACAAGGTAGAATACTGGTGGCTCGTTGTGGCTATTGTGCGCAATGCCTTGACAAAGTTGGCATGTGCCACTGACCATGACTACAAATGTATCCAAGTGACGTTTACTTCTATTGATCATACAACGAGTCAGCCACGGTTAGTGTGTCCAATCACAGTGTAGATGTACTAGACATGATCTTGCAGGTGCAAACAAGGTAGAATACTTGTGGCTCAGTGTGGCTATTGTGCGCAATGCCTTGACAAAGTTGGCATGTGCTACTGACCATGACCACAAAGTTTACCAAGTGACTTTTACTTCTATTGACCATAACACAAGTCAGCCACGGTCAGAGTGTCCAATAACAGTGCATATTTACTAGGCATGATCTTGTAGGTGCAAACAATGTACAACACGGGTGGCTCGGTGTGGCTATTGTGCGCAATGCCTTGACAAAGTTGACATGTGCCACTGACCATGACCACAAAGTTTACCATGTACCTTAAACGGCTATGAATCATAACACGAGCCAGCCACGGTCAGAGTGTCCAAGCACAGTGCAGACATACTGGGCATGACCTTGCAGGTATAAACAAGGTAAAAAACTGGTAGCTTGGCACGGCCATTGTGCATAATGCCTTGACAAAGTTGGCATGTGCCACTGACCATGACCACAAAGTTTATCAAGTACCTTAAATGGCTATGAATCACAACACGAGTCAGCCACGGTCAGAGTGTCCAATCACAGTGCATACATACTGGGCATGACCTTGCAGGTATAAATACGGTAGAATACTGGGGTCTCGGTGTGGCTATTGTGCGCGATGTCTTGACAAAGTTGGCATGTGCCACTGACCATGACCACAAATGGTTCCAAGTGACTTTTACTTCTATTTATCACACAATGACTCAGCCACGGTCAGAGTGTCCAATCACAGTGCAGATGTACTTGGCATGATCTTGCAGGTGCAAAAAAGGTAGAATACTGGTGGCTCGGTATGGCTATTTTGCGCAATGCCTTGACAAAGTTGGCATGTGCCACTGGCCATGACCACAAAGTTTACCAGGTGACTCTAACTTATACGAATCATAACACGAGTCAGCCACGGTCAGAGTGTCCAATTACCGTGCAGATGTACTAGGCATGATCTTACAGGTGCAAACAAGGGAGAATACTGGTGGCTCGGTGTGGCTATTTTTGCGCAATTCCTTGACAAAGTTGGCATGTGTCACTGACCATGACCACAGATGTATCCAAGGGACTTTTACTTCTATTGATCATGACACGAGTCAGCCACCGTCAGAGTGTCCAGTCACAGTGCAGATGTACTAGGCATGATCTCGCAGGTAGAAACAAGGTAGAATACTGGTGGCTCGGTGTGGCTATTGTGCACAATGCCTTGACAAAGTTGGCATGTGTCACTGACCATGACCACAGATGTATCCAAGGGACTTTTACTTCTATTGATCATGACACGAGTCAGCCACCGTCAGAGTGTCCAGTCACAGTGCAGATGTACTAGGCATGATCTCGCAGGTAGAAACAAGGTAGAATACTGGTGGCTCGGTGTGGCTATTGTGCGCAATGCCTTGACTCAGTTGGCATGTGCCACTGACCATGACCACAAATGTATCCAAGTGACTTTTACTTCTACTGATCATAACACGAGTCAGCCACGGTCAGAGTGTCCAATCACAGTGCATACATACTGGGCATGACCTTGCAGGTATAAACAAGGTAAAAAACTGGTAGCTTGGCACGGCCATTGTGCATAATGCCTTGACAAAGTTGGCATGTGCCACTAACCATGACCACAAATGTATCCAAGTGCCTTTTACTTATATCGATCATAACACGAGTCAGCCATGGTCAGAGTGTCCAATCACAGTGCAGATGTACTAGTGATCATCTAGCAGGTAGAAACAAGGTAGAATACTGGTGGCTCCGTGTGGCTATTGTCTGCAATGCCTTGACAAAGTTGGCATGTGCCACTGACCATGACTACAAAGTTTACCAAGTACCTTTAACGGCTATGAATCATAACACGAGTCAGCCATGGTCAGAGTGTCCAATCATACTGTAGATATACTAAGCATGACCTTGCAGGTACAAACAAGGTAGAATACTGGTAGATCGGTGTGGATATTGTGCGCAATGCCTTGACAAAGTTGGCATGTGCCACTGACCATGACCACAAAGTTTACCAACTGACCTTAACTTCTACGAATCATAACACGAGTCAGCCAAGATCAGAATGTCCAATCAAAGTGCAGATGTACTAGGCATGATGTTGCAGGTGCAAACAAGGAGGAATACTGGTGGCTCAGTGTGGCTATTGTGCGCAAATCCTTGACACAGTTGAAATGTGCCACTGACCATGACCACAAATTTACCCAAGTGACTTTTACTTCTATTGATCCTAACACGAGTCATTCGGTCAGAGTGTCCAATCACAGTGCAGATGTACTAATCATGATCTAGCAGGTAGAAACAAGGTAGATTAGTGGTGGCTCGGTGTGGCTATTGTGTGCTATGCCTCGACAAAGTTGGCATGTGCCACTGACCATGACCACAAAGTTTACCAAGTACCTTAAACGGCTATGAATCATAACACTAGTCAGCCATGGTCAGAGTGTCCAATCACAGTGCAGATATACTGTGCATGACCTTGCAGGTACAAACAAGGTAGAATACAAGTAGATCAGTGTGGATGTTGTGCGTGATGCCTTGACAAAGTTGGCATGTGCCATTGACCATGACCACAAAGTTTACCAAGTGACTTTAACTACTACGAATCGTCACACGAGTCAGCCACGGTCAGAGTGCCCAATCACAGTTCAGATGTACTTGGCATGACCTTGCAGGTAGAAACGATGTAAACACCGGTGGCCTGGCATGGCTGCTGTGCGCAATGCCCCGACAAAGTTGGCATGTGCCACAGACCATGACCACAAAGTTTACCAAGTACCTTAAACGGCTATGAATCATAACACAAGTTAGCCACGGTCAGCGTGTTCAATCACAATGCAGATAAACTAGACATGACCTTACAGATATAAACAAGGTAGAATACTGGTAGCTCGGTGTGGCTACTGTGTGCAATGCTTTGACAAAGTTGGCATGTGCCACTGACCATGACCACAAATGTATTCAAGTGACTTTTACTTCTATTGATCATAACACGAGTCAGCCACGGTCAGAGTGTCCAATCACAGTGCAGATGTACTAGGCATGATCTTGCAGGTATAAACAAGGTAGAATACTGGTGGCTCGGTGTGGCTATTGTGCGCAATGCCTTGACGGAGTTTGCTTGTGCCACTGACCATGACCACAAAGTTTACCAAGTACCTTAAACGGCTATTAATCATAACACGAGTCAGCCACGGTCAGAGTGTCCAATCACAGTGCAGATGTAATGGACATGACCTTACAGGTATGAATAAGGTAGAATACTGGTGGCTCGTTGTGGCTATTGTGCACAATACCTTGACAAAGTTGGCATGTGCCACTGACCATGACCACAAATGTATCCAAGTGACTTTTACTTCCAGGAACCATAACACGAGTCAGCCATGGCCGGAGTGTTCAATCACATATCAGATGTAGTAGGCATGACCTTGCAGGTATGAACAAGGTAGAATACTGGTGGCTTGGCACAGCTATTGTGCGCAATGCCTTGACAAAGTTGGCATGTGCCACTGACCATGACCACAAAGTTTACCAAGTACCTTAAACGGCTATGAGTCATAACACGAGTCAGCCACTGTCAGAGTGTCCAATCACAGCGCACATCTAATATGCATGATCTTACAGGTATAATCAAGGTAAAAACCCTGTGGCTTGGCACAGCCATTGTGCGCAATGCCTTGACAAAGTTGGCATGTGCCACTGACCATGACCACAACGTCTGCCAAGTACCTTAAACGGATATGAATCAAAACATGAGTTGGCCACGGTGAGAGTGTCCAATCATAGTGCAGAAGTACTAGGCATGATCTTGCAGTTACAAACAAGGTAGAATACTTGTAGATCGGTGTGAATATTGTGCGCAATGCCTTGACAAAGTTTGCATGTGCCACTGACCATGACCACAAAGTTTACCAAGTGACATAAAACGGCTATGAATCATAACACGAGTCAGCCACAGTCAGAGTGTCCAATCATAGTGCAGATATGCTGGGCACGACCTTACAGGTACAAACAAGGTAGAATACTGGTGGCTCGGTATGGCTATAGTGCGCAATGCCTTGACAAAGTTGGCATGTGGCACATGCCAACTTTGTCAAGGCATTGCGTACAATAGCCACCCCAAGCCACCAGTATTCTACCTTGTTTGCACCTGCAAGATCATGTCTAGTACATTTGCACTGTGATTGGACACTCTGACTGTGGCTTACTCGTGTTATGCTCAATAGAAGCAAAAGTCACTTGGATACGTTTGTGGTCATGGTCAGTGGCACATGCCAACTTTGTCAGGGTATTGCGCACAATAGCCACAACGAGCCACCAGTATTCTACATTTTTTGTACCTGCAAGGTCATGCCCAGTATATCTGCACTGTGATTGGACACTCTGACCGTGGCTGACTCGTGTTATGATCAATAGAAGTAAAAGTCACTTGGATACATTTGTGGTCATGGTCAGTGGCACATGCCAACTTTGTCAAGGCATTGCGCACAATAGCCACACCGAGCCACCAGTATTCTACCTTGTTTGTACCTGCAAGATCATGGCTAGTATATTTGCACTGTGATTGGACACTCTGACTGTGGCTTACTCGTGTTATGCTCAATAGAAGCAAAAGTCACTTGGATACGTTTGTGGTCATGGTCAGTGGCACATGCCAACTTTGTCAGGGTATTGCGCACAATAGCCACAACGAGCCACCAGTATTCTACATTTTTTGTACCTGCAAGGTCATGCCCAGTATATCTGCACTGTGATTGGACACTCTGATCGTGGCGGACTCAAGTTATGATTTGTAGAAGTTAATGTCACTTGGTGAACGTTCTGGTCATGGTCAGTGGCACATGTCAACTTTGTCAAGGCATTACTTACAATAGCCACACAGAGACACCAATGTACCATTTTTGGACCTGCAAGATCATGCCTAGTATATCTACACTGTGATTGGACACTCTGACCATGGCTGACTTGTGTTATGATCAATAGTAGTTAAAGTCACTTGGATACATTTGTGGTCATGGTCAGCGGCACGTGCCAACATTGTCAAGGCATTGCGCACAATAGCCACACCGAGACACCAGTATTCTACCTTGTTTGTACCTGCAAGATCATGCCTAGTACATGTGCACTGTGATTGGAAACTCTGACCGTGGCTGACTCATGTTATGATCACTAGAAGTAAAAGTCACTAGGATATATTTGTGGTCATGGTCAGTGGCACATGCCAATGTTGTCAAGGCATTGTGCACAATAGGCACACCAAGTCACCAGTATTCTACCTTGTTTATACCTGCAAGGTCATGCCCATTATATCTTCACTGTGACTGGAAACTCTGACCGTGGCTGACTCGTGTTATGATTAATAGTTGTTTCAGGTACGTGGTAAACGTTTCGGTCATGATCAGTGGCACATGCCAACTTTGTGAAGGCATTGCGCACAATAGCCGTGCCAAACCACCGATTTTTGCCCTGTCTATACCTGCAAGGTTATGCATATTAGATGTGCACTGTGATTGGGTACTCTGAGCATGGCTAACTCGTGTTATGATTTGTCAAAGTTAAAGTCACTTGGTAAACTTTGTGCTCATGGTCAGAGGCACATGCCAACTTTGTCAAGGCATTGCGCACAATAGCCACACCGAGCCACCAGTATTCTACCTTTTTTATACTTGCAAGGTCATGCCTAGTATATATGCCCTGTTATTGGACACTCTGACCGTGGCTGGCTCGTGTTATGATTCATAGCTGTTTAAGGTACTTGGTAAGCTTTGTGGTCATGGTCAGTGGCACATGCCAACTTTGTCAAGGCATTGCGTACAATAGTCACACCGAGCCAACAGTATTCTATCCTGCCGTACCTGCAAGGTCATGCCCAGTATATCTGCACTGTGATTGGACACTCTGACCGTGGCTGGCTCGTGTTATGATTCATAGCTGTTTAAGGTACGTGGTAAGCTTTGTGGTCATGGTCAGTGGCACCTGACGCGTGTTACGATTCGTAGAAGTTGAAGTCACTTCGTAAACTATGTGGTCATGGTCAGTTGCACATGCCAACTTTGTCGAGGCATTGCGTACAATAGTCACACCGAGCCAACAGTATTCTATCCTGCCGTACCTGCAAGGTCATGCCCAGTATATCTGCACTGTGATTGGACACTCTGACCGTGGCTGGCTCGTGTTATGATTCATAGCTGTTTAAGGTACGTGGTAAGCTTTGTGGTCATGGTCAGTGGCACCTGACGCGTGTTACGATTCGTAGAAGTTGAAGTCACTTCGTAAACTATGTGGTCATGGTCAGTTGCACATGCCAACTTTGTCGAGGCATTGCGTACAATAGTCACACCGAGCCAACAGTATTCTATCCTGCCGTACCTGCAAGGTCATGCCCAGTATATCTGCACTGTGATTGGACACTCTGACCGTGGCTGACTCGTGTTATGATCAATAGAAGTAAAAGTCACTTGGATACATTTGTGGTCATGGTCAGTGGCACCTGACGCGTGTTACGATTCGTAGAAGTTGAAGTCACTTCGTAAACTATGTGGTCATGGTCAGTTGCACATGCCAACTTTGTCAAGGCATTGCGTACAATAGTCACACCGAGCCAACAGTATTCTATCCTGCCGTACCTGCAAGGTCATGCCCAGTATATCTGCACTGTGATTGGACACTCTGACCGTGGCTGACTCGTGTTATGATTCATATCCGTTTAAGGTACTTGGTGAACTTTGTGGTCATGGACAGTGGCAAATGCTTACTTCGTCTAGGCATTGCGCACAATAGGCACACCGAGCCACCAGTATTCTACCTTTTTTATACCTGTAAGGCCATGTTTAGTATATATACACTGTGATTGGACACTTTGACCATGGCTGACTCATTTCGTTCAATAGAAGTAAATGTCACTTAAATACATTTGTGGTCATGTTTAGTGGCACATGCCAACTTAGTCAGGCCATTGCGCATAATAGCCACATTGAGCCACCAGTATTCTACCTTGTTTGTACCTGCAAGATCATGCCTAGTACATCTGCACTCCGATTGGACAGTCTGTCCGTGGCTGACTCATGTTATGATCAATAGAAGTAAAAGTCACTCGGATATATTTGTGGTCATGGTCAGTGGCACATGCCAACTTTGTAAAGGCATTGCGCACAATAGCCACACCGAGCCACCCGTATTCTACCTTGTTTATTCCTGCAAGGTCATGCCCAGTATATCTGCATATTGATTGGACATTCTGACCGTGGATGACTCGTGTTATGATTCATAGCCGTTCAAGGTACTAGGTAAACTTTGTAGTCATGGTCAGTGGCACATGCCAACTTTGTCAATGCATTGCGCACAATAAACGTGCCAAGCCACAGGTTTTTTACCTTGTTTATACCTGCAAGGTCATGCATATTAGATGTGCGCTGTGATTGGGCACTCTGACCGTGGCTCACTCGTGTTTGGATTTGGGGACGTTTAAGGTACTGGGTAAACTTTGTGGTCATGGTCAGTTGCACGTGCCAACTGTATCAAGGCATTGCGCACAATAGCCACACCGAGCCACCAGTATTGTACCTTGTTTACACCTGCAGGATCATGCCTAGTACATCTGCACTGTGATTGGACACTCTGACCATGGCTGACTCGTGTTATGATTCGTAGAAGTTAAAGTCACTTGGTAAACGTTGTGGTCATGGTCAGTGGCACATGCCAACTTTGACAAGGCATTGCGCACAATAGCCTCACAGCGCCACCCGTAAACTACCTTGTTTGCACCAGCAAGATCATGCCTAGTACATCTGCACTGTGAATGGACACTCTGACCGTGGCTGACTCGTTTTATGATCAAATGAATTAAAAGTCACTTTGATATATTTGTGGTCATGGTCAGTGGCACATGCCAACTTTGTCAAGGCATTGCGCACAATGACCACACCGAGCCACCAGTATTCTACCTTGTTTGTACCTGCAAGGTCATGTCCAGTATATCTACACTGTGACTGGACAATCTAACCGTGGCTGACTCGTATAATGATCAATAGAAGTAAAAGTCACTTGGATACATGTGTGGTCATGGTCAGTGGCACATGCCAACTTTGTCAAGGCATTGTGCACAATAGCCAACCCAAGCCACGACTATTATACCTTGTTTGCACCTGTAAGATCATGCCTAGTACATTTGCACTGTGATTGGACACTCTGACCGTGGCTAACTCGTGTTATGATCAATAGAAGTAAAAGTCACTTGGATACATGTGTGGTCATTGTCAGTGGCACATGCCAAATTTGTCTAGGCATTGCGCACAATAGCCATACCGATCCACAAGTATTCTACCTTGTTTGTACCTGCAAGATCATGCCCAGTACATCTGCACTGTGATTGGACACTCTGACCGTGGCTGACTCGTGTTATGATTCATAGCCGTTTAAGGTACTTGGTAAACTTTGTGGTCATGGTCAGTGGCACATGCCAACTTTGTCAAGGAATTGCGCACAATAGCCGTGCCAAGCCACCGGTTTTACCTTGTTTATACCTGTAAGGTCAGGCATATTATATGTGCACTGTGATTGGTTACTCTGACCGTGGCTGCCTCGTGTTATGATTCGTAGAAGTTAAAGTCACTTGGTAAGCTTTGTGGTCATGGTCAGTGGCACATGCCAATTTTGTCAAGGCATTGGGCACAATAGCCAAACCGAGCCACCAGTAGTCTACCTTGTTTATACCTGCAATATCATGATTAGTACATCTGCACTGTGATTGGACATTCTGACCGTGGCTGACTCGTGTTATGATCAATAGAAGTTAAAGTCACTTGGATACATTTGTGGTCATGGTCAGTGGCACATGCCAACTTTGTCAAGGCATTGCGCACAATAGCCACACAAAGCCACCAGTACTCTACCTTCATTACACCTGCAAGGTCATTCCCAGTATATCTACAGTGTGATTGGACAGTCTGACCGTGGCTGACTCATGTTATGATTCATATCCGTCTAAGGTACTTGGTAAACGTTGTGGTCATGGTCAGTGGCACGTGGCAACTTTGTCAAGGCATTGCACACAATAGCCACACCGAGCCACCAGTATTCTACCTTGTTTGTACCTGCAAGGTCATGCCCAGTTTATCTGAACTGTGATTGGATACTCTGACCGTGGCTGACTCGTGGTATGATTCATAGCCGTTTAAGGTACTTGGTAAGCTTTGTGGTCATGGTCAGTGGCACATGCAAACTTGGTCAAGGCATTGCGCACAAAAGCCGTGCCAAGCCACCAGTTTTTAACTTTGTTTATACCTGCTAGTTCATGCAAATTTGATGTGCACTCTGATAGGACACTCTGATGGTGGCTGACTCATGTTATGATCAAAAGAAATAAAAGTCACTTGGATACATTTGTGGTCATGGTCAGTTCCACATGCCAACTTTGTCAAGGCATTGCGCACAATAGCCACACCGAGCCACCAGTTATCTACCTTGTTTATACCTGCAAGGTCATGTCCAGTATGTCTGCACTGTGATTGGAAACTCTGACCGTGGCTGACTTGTGTTATGATTCATAGCCGTTTAAGGTATTTGGTAAACTTTGTGGTCATGGTCAGTGGCACATGCCACCTTTGTCAAGGCATTGTGCACAATAGCCGTGCCAAGCCACCGGTTTCTTACCTTGTTTATACCTGCAAGGTCATGCATATTAGATGTGCACTATGAGTGGACACTCTGACTGTGGCTGACTCGTGTTATGATCAATAGAAGTAAAAGTCACTTGGATACACTTGTGGTCATGGTCAGTGGCACATGCCAACTTTGTCATGGCATTGCACACTATAGCCACACCGAGCCACCAGTATTCTATCTTGTTTGTACCTGCAAGGTCATGCCCAGTATATCTGCACTGTCTTTGGACACTCTGACCGTGGCTGACTGGTGTTACGATCAATAGAAGTAACAGTCACTTGGATACATTTGTGGTCATGGTCAGTGGCACATGCCAACTTTGTCATGGCATTGCACACTATAGCCACACCGAGCCACCAGTATTCTATCTTGTTTGTACCTGCAAGGTCATGCCCAGTATATCTGCACTGTCTTTGGACACTCTGACCGTGGCTGACTGGTGTTACGATCAATAGAAGTAACAGTCACTTGGATACATTTGTGGTCATGGTCAGTGGCACATGCCAACTTTGTCATGGCATTGCACACTATAGCCACACCGAGCCACCAGTATTCTATCTTGTTTGTACCTGCAAGGTCATGCCCAGTATATCTGCACTGTCTTTGGACACTCTGACCGTGGCTGACTGGTGTTACGATCAATAGAAGTAACAGTCACTTGGATACATTTGTGGTCATGGTCAGTGGCACATGCCAACTTTGTCATGGCATTGCACACTATAGCCACACCGAGCCACCAGTATTCTATCTTGTTTGTACCTGCAAGGTCATGCCCAGTATATCTGCACTGTCTTTGGACACTCTGACCGTGGCTGACTGGTGTTACGATCAATAGAAGTAACAGTCACTTGGATACATTTGTGGTCATGGTCAGTGGCACATGCCAACTTTGTCATGGCATTGCACACTATAGCCACACCGAGCCACCAGTATTCTATCTTGTTTGTACCTGCAAGGTCATGCCCAGTATATCTGCACTGTCTTTGGACACTCTGACCGTGGCTGACTGGTGTTACGATCAATAGAAGTAACAGTCACTTGGATACATTTGTGGTCATGGTCAGTGGCACATGCCAACTTTGTCCAGGCATTGCACACAATAGCCACACTGAGCCACTAGTATTTGCTCGTGTTTATAGCAACAAGGTCGGGTCTAGTACATCTGAAATGTGGTTGGGTACTCTGACTGTGGCTGTCTGTTAACGATGTTTCGTTCATCCATCGGAGTATGGGGGGGGGGGGGAAGGAGCTGGGCCCGGGTTCAAGAGGAGGAGGGGGAGGTCGACGAATCATCCGACGACCGCTCGATCGAGGAAAGAAATTGCGAGAAGGGCAGTTCAATTCCGGGGAGCGACGGGGCGCGAAGGAAGATATTGTGGTGGACACCGTGACCCGACCAGACCTGTTGAGAGGAAGGGAAGGCGGCCCACGGCTGGCTTGATGGTAGCGGAACCGCGTCCGAACCTCAAAAGGAGGAGCGGTACTCGAGGCACCTTATCCAAAGGCGTTTTGATGTGCGAGCCGGGAAAGGGACTAGCCAGCGGGATGGGGTCTTGGGAAGCGGTGCGAGGAGAAGATAAGAAGAGAAGGACAAGAAGAGGACCGACTGCTGACAAGAACCGACTGCTAATGCAATACCGTTGACCCTGAGCTGCAAAGACGCTGAATGTGACGGTGGAACCCTGACATTGGACGCTTCTGCTCCCAACTTGCGAGACGGCGTTCACCATTGGCGAGCGACGTTGCTGACCTCTCGCCTGACCCGGGTGTGGGAGGCTGGCCCTGCAGCCGTTGGCCGGACTGAGAGATTGCTGCCCCTCAATCGAAATCAGACCGTCAAGCGGGACCCGCGTCCCGTCTTGCGACAGGTTAGAGTAGGGAAGCTAGACCGGATCAGGAGTGTAGGAGAAGTGTGTGTGTGAGAGTGTGTGAAAGGCCGCTTCGCGAGGAGCACATCACGGAGCCATGTCACGCACAATTCCACCGCAGCTCCGCAGCAAAGATTCCTCGCGGAAGAGGGAGTTGGTTCCGCCTCAGATCCGCGCAGGGATGCTGGCTCCCATGGTCGCGGTTGAGCAAAGGGATGGCGCGGAATCAAGAAGAGCTGGGAATGGAATGCTCACAGGAAGGCCGCCGCCGACCAACACAACTCGTCTGCGGCGGACTCTCTAACACAGGCACCTAGGGGAAGGCGGGATGAGAAGGCGGGAAGATCAGCGGTGCAGAGAGAACAGAGGCAAGCCACGGAAGGATCCGCGGTCACTGACAGGACGTACAGACTGGACAGCGGAGGAACCGAGCAATCGCGGGAGAAGCGTCCAATCAGCATCAGGAACCCAGCATCAATCACGGAGAAGTTTAGGGGGACGCACCGCGAGGAACAAAGATTCAAGGAAAAACACGAAGAACCGCGTGCACGAGCCACGGATGAAGAAAGTAGCTAACAAAAGACAAGCAGTGTGTGTGTGTGAGACCCGCGGTGCGTAGTCGCGCCGCGTGGAATCCAGGGAGAAGGAAGAAGAATGATACGAGAGGGATGAGACCGCCGGTGTGTAGACATGTCGCGCGGAGTCCCGAGTAGAAAAGGGCTCCACTAGCAGTAGCACAACCAGAACTCAGACTCGCTTGCCTTCTGAGTGACTCATGTACTCCGCATTCAAGTTTGATCTAAGACATTTGCCTACTTCTACTCCCGTTCATCGCCCTCATGCATTCCGTTGCTCTTGAGCTTGATCTGTGGATTGTGGTCCGATTGCGTCAAGGACCAAAATTCCGAGTGCGGTGAGCTGCCGACGGTGCCCCTTGCTTACACATGTCTACGGAACAGGGTTCCGCGGAAAGGAGTCGGACGCCACAAGGTGGTGGACTCCCGTGTGGGAAGAAGTGGGCCGCGGAGCGTCACGCATCGGTGAGGTGCCTACGCGGAGGTCCAGGCTTGCATTCCGCGGAACAGCCCTCGGTGGGAAACTGGTGGGTATGCGTTGAGGTGTCTAAGAGCAAGTTATAACGGTGAAGTGCCTGCTCCGCGGAGCTAGCGCGGAGCGCAACCGTCGGCGGAAGAAATAAAAAACGCGGTAAAATTGGGGGCGTCAATGTCATGGTGCGGTGAGCATGGAATGTTCTTTGCTCTTCGACAGCAGAACTACACATGACCTTCAGATCAGTCGTTGATGTCGGCGGTCAGCTTTGTGCATCAGGATACCGGGCGACGACAGCAGCAGCCATCAGCGCGGTGCTTTTTGCCACGCCGGGCCGCAACCTACGCGGGGAGCAGGGACGCCTCACCGGCGTTGTCTCGCACACCAGTCAGCTCCTCACCAGGCCCCGACCTGCTTATCCAGCACCAGCGAGTCACCGATTGGTTGGAGCAGTTGCAGTGGCGCCGCATCATGGATGCACTGGGCGATCACGCGGAGGTGGAAACCATCTACGGGACCGAGAGCCATGGATCAGCCCCGCGTCAACAGGGACTGGAGGGGCAGCAGAATGTGTCACCCGGGGCGCAGTTGTTCTTCGACATACCACCTTCACTGGAGGAATCCTCCGGTGGTGGAGAGCTCGAAGCTTATCGCGGACTGGTGTACCGGCGCCGTGGCGGGCAGCAGCAGATCACTGGAGGAATGGAATCGCAGCCCGCGCTCCTAACCCATCCGCAACCCTTGCCGTTGAGTCCCGATGATTCAGGGATCCTCGAGGTACCAACATCGGACGAGCAGCAGATCTCCGCGCAACTGCAGCAGGTGGGATCATCAGCCCCTGTCTTTGGAACGCCACAAGACGTGGAGCTTCCACCGCAGCTGCCCGGGGAAACCCAGGGCATCCCTGCCGCGGAACCACACGGACCTGGGCCACATCAGCAGATGGTCACATCAACGCAACCCACAGGAACCATACAGATGGGAATGCCTATGTCCGCGCAAGCGTCGGGAGCTGCGCAGCCACCAATAAACCAGCTTCCCGTGAGCCAGATGCCTCTGGCCATGGGAATGACCGCGGCAGGGGTGGCCGCACAACTACAGACGGCTGGAGTGCCGCAGCTGCCGAGGTGCTCACTGCAGCAACACATGGGAGGCAAACAAGTAGGGGCAGCGCCACCACTACCCGCGCTGCAAGTGACGATGCCACAGCCGAGCCTGGGCACCCTGCCTACCGCGGCGCACCCGCAGAACTCTACACCAAATGCACCACCAGAGCAGCAGGTGATGGTCAATACCATGCCAACCGGAACTATGCCACACGTGCCTGCGGCGGGATTGGAACAGCTGGCCCATCCACCACAACAGCTGATGATGCAAGCAGGGATGGCGACGTGGCCTTCCGCAAGCGCGCAGCACACACAACAGATGACCGCGCCTGGAGGGAAAACAACCCATCAGGGAAACCTGGGCCAGCCCCCACTGCAGCAGACGTTCGGAGGCAGAGCCCAGCCGATTTCCGTGACGCAGCCTCCCGCGGTCACACCACCCCTGTGGGTGGCCCAGACACAGTAGCAGGCGAGCCCAACACCAACGAGAACGATGCCGCAGACGACGATGACCAATTTGCCACCGCAACCACCCATGACCTTACAGGTATGAACAAGGAAGAATTCTGGTGGCTTGGTGTGGCTATTGTGTACAATGCCTTGACAAATTTGGCATGTGCCACTGACCATGACCACAAATGTATCCAAGTGACTTTTACTTCTATTGATCATAGCACGAGTCAGCCATGGTCAGAGTGTCCAATCACAGTGCACATGTACTAGGCATGACCTTACAGGTGCAAACAAAGTAGAATACTGGTAGCTTGGTGTGGCTATTGTGCGCAATGCCTTGATGAAGTTGGCATGTGCCACTGACCATGACCAGAAAGATTACCAAGTGACTTTAACTTCTACGAATCGTAACACGAGTCAGCCACGGTCAGAGTGTCCAATCACAGTGCAGATGTACTGTGCTTGATCTTGCAGGTATAAACAAGGTAGAATACTCGTGGCTCGGTGTGGCTATTGTGCGCAATTCCTTGACAACGTTGGCATGTGCCACTAACCATGACCACAAAGTTATCCAAGTGACTTTTAGTTCTATTGATCATGACACGAGTCAGCCACGGTCAGAGTGTCCAATCACAGTGCAGATGTACTGTGCTTGATCTTGCAGGTATAAACAAGGTAGAATACTCGTGGCTCGGTGTGGCTATTGTGCGCAATTCCTTGACAACGTTGGCATGTGCCACTAACCATGACCACAAATTTATCCAAGTGACTTTTAGTTCTATTGATCATGACACGAGTCAGCCACGGTCAGAGTATCCAATCACTGTGCAGATGTACTATGCTTGATCTTGCAGGTACAAACAGGGTAGAATACTAGTGGCTCGGTGTGGCTATTTTGCGCAATGCCTTGACAAAGTTGGCATGTGCCACTGACCATGACCACAAATGTATCAAAGTGACTTTTACTTCTATGGATCATAACACGAGTCAGCCACGGTCAGAGTGTCCAATCACAATGCAGATGTGCTAGGCATGATCGTGCAGGTGCAAACAAGGTAGAATACTGGTGGCTTAGTTTGGCTATTGTGTGCAATGCCTTGACAAAGTTGGCATGTGCCACTGACCATGACCACAAATGTATCCAAGTGACTTTCACTTCTATTGATCATAACACGAGTCAGCCATGGTCAGAGTGTCCAAGCACAGTGCATATATACTGGGCATGACCTTGCAGGTGTAAACAAGGTAGAATACTGGTGGCTCGGTGTGGCTATTGTGCGCAATTCCTTGACACAGTTGGCATGTGCCACTGACCATGACCACAAATGTATCCAAGTGACTTTCACTTCTATTGATCATAACACGAGTCAGCCATGGTCAGAGTGTCCAAGCACAGTGCATATATACTGGGCATGACCTTGCAGGTGTAAACAAGGTAGAATACTGGTGGCTCGGTGTGGCTATTGTGCGCAATTCCTTGACACAGTTGGCATGTGCCACTGACCATGACCACAAATGTATCCAAGTGACTTTCACTTCTATTGATCATAACACGAGTCAGCCATGGTCAGAGTGTCCAAGCACAGTGCATATATACTGGGCATGACCTTGCAGGTGTAAACAAGGTAGAATACTGGTGGCTCGGTGTGGCTATTGTGCGCAATTCCTTGACACAGTTGGCATGTGCCACTGACCATGACCACAAATGTATCCAAGTGACTTTCACTTCTATTGATCATAACACGAGTCAGCCATGGTCAGAGTGTCCAAGCACAGTGCATATATACTGGGCATGACCTTGCAGGTGTAAACAAGGTAGAATACTGGTGGCTCGGTGTGGCTATTGTGCGCAATTCCTTGACACAGTTGGCATGTGCCACTGACCATGACCACAAATGTATCCAAGTGACTTTCACTTCTATTGATCATAACACGAGTCAGCCATGGTCAGAGTGTCCAAGCACAGTGCATATATACTGGGCATGACCTTGCAGGTGTAAACAAGGTAGAATACTGGTGGCTCGGTGTGGCTATTGTGCGCAATTCCTTGACACAGTTGGCATGTGCCACTGACCATGACCACAAATGTATCCAAGTGACTTTCACTTCTATTGATCATAACACGAGTCAGCCATGGTCAGAGTGTCCAAGCACAGTGCATATATACTGGGCATGACCTTGCAGGTGTAAACAAGGTAGAATACTGGTGGCTCGGTGTGGCTATTGTGCGCAATTCCTTGACACAGTTGGCATGTGCCACTGACCATGACCACAAATGTATCCAAGTGACTTTCACTTCTATTGATCATAACACGAGTCAGCCATGGTCAGAGTGTCCAAGCACAGTGCATATATACTGGGCATGACCTTGCAGGTGTAAACAAGGTAGAATACTGGTGGCTCGGTGTGGCTATTGTGCGCAATTCCTTGACAACGTTGGCATGTGCCACTAACCATGACCACAAATTTATCCAAGTGACTTTTACTTCTATGGATCATAACACGAGTCAGCCACAGTCAGAGTGTCCAATCACAGTGCAGATGTACTAGGCTTGATCTTGCAGGTGCAAACAAGGTAGAATACTGGTGGCTCGGTGTGGCTATTGTGCGCAATGCCTTGACAAAGTTGGCATGTGCCACTGACCATGACCACAAAGTGTACCAAGTGACCTTAATTTCTACGAGCCATAACACAAGTCAGCCACGGTCAGAGTGCCCAATCAAAGCGCACATCTAATATGCATGACCTTGCAGGTATAAACAAGGTAAAAAACCGGTGGCTTGGCACGGCTATTGTGTGGAATTCCTTGACAAAGTTGGCATGTGCCACTGACCATGACCACAAAGTTTACCAAAAACCTTAAACGACTATGAATCATAACACGAGTCAGCCAGGGTCATAGTGTCCAATCACAGTGCATGTATACTGGGCATGACCTTACAGAAGAAAAAAGTTAGAAAACTGGTTTCTCGGTGTGGCTATTGTGTAAAAAGCCCTGACATACTTGGCATGTGCCACTGACCATGACCACAAATGTATCCAAGTGACTTTCACTTCTATTGATCATAACACGAGTCAGCCATGGTCAGAGTGTCCAATCACAGTACAGATGTACTATTCATGACCTTGCAGTTATAAACAAGGTAAAAACCCGGTGGCTTGGCACCGCCATTGTGCGCAATGCCTTGACAAAGTTGGCATATGCCACTGACCATGACCACAAAGTTTACCAAGAACCTTAGAGGGCTATGAATCAAAACACGAGTCTACCACGGTCAGAGTGTCCAAGCACAGTGCATGTATACTGGGCATGACCTTATAGGTATTAGAAAGGTAGAAAACTGGTGGCTCGATGTGGCTATTGTGTGCAATGCCCTGACAAAGTTGGCATGTGCCACTGACCATGACCACAAATGTACCCGAGTGACTTTTACTTCTATTGATCATAACACGAGTCAGCCACGGTCAGAGTGTCCAATCACAGTGAATATGTACTAGGCATGATCTTGCAGGTGCAAACAAGATAGAATACTGGTGGCTCGGTGTGGCCATTGTGCGCAATGCCTTGACAAAGTTGGCATGTGCCACTGACCATGATCTTAAATGTATTCAAGTGACTTGTACTTCTATTGATGATAACACGAGTCAGCCGCGGACAGAGTGTCCAATCAAAGTGCAGATGTAATAGGCATGATCTTGCAAGTGCAAACAAGGTAGAATACTGGTGGCTCGGTGTGGCTACTGTGCGCAATGCCCTGATAAAGTTGGCATGTGCCACTCACCATGGCCACAAAGTTTACCAAGTGACTTTAACTTCTACGAATTGTAACATGAGTCAGCCACGGTCAGAGTGCCCAATCACAGCGTACATCTAATATGCATGAACTTGCAGGAATAAACAATGTAAAAATCCAGTGGCTTGGCACGGCTATTGTGCGCAATGCCTTGACAAAGTTTGCATTTGCCACTGACCATGACCACAAAGTTTACCAAGTACATTAAACAGTTATTAATCATAACACGAGTCGGCCACGGTCAGAGTGTCCAATGACAGTGCAGATATACTGTGCATGACCTTACAGGTATAAACAAGGTAGAATACGACTGGTTCGGTGTGGCTATTTTGCACAATGCCTTCACAAAGTTGGCATGTACCACTGACCATGACCACAAATGTATCCAAGTGACTTTTCCATCTATTGATCATAACACGAGTCAGCCACGGTCAGAGTGCCCAATCACAGCGTACATCTAATATGCATGAACTTGCAGGAATAAACAATGTAAAAATCCAGTGGCTTGGCACGGCTATTGTGCGCAATGCCTTGACAAAGTTGGCATGTGCCGCTGCCCATGACCACAAAGTTTACCAAGTACCTTAAACGGCTATTGATCATAACACGAGTCAGCCACGGTCAGAGTGTCCAATCACAGTGAATATGTACTAGGCATGATCTTGCAGGTGCAAAAAAGGTAGAATACAGGTGGCTCGGTGTGGCTATTGTGCGCAATGCCCTGACAAAGGTGGCATGTGCCACTGACCATGACCACAAAGTTTACAAGTGACTTTAACTTCTACGAATCCTAACACGATTCAGCCACGGTCAGAGTGCCCAATCACAGTGCACATCTAATATGCATTACCTTGCAGGCATAAACAAGGTAAAAACCCGGTGGCTTGACATCTGCACTGTGATTGGACACATGCCAACTTCTGCACTGTGATTGGACACTCCGACCGTGGCTGACTCGTGTTATGGTTAATAGAAGTAAAAGTCATTTGGATACATGTGTGGTCATGGTCAGTGGCACATGCCAACTTGATCAAGGCATTGCACACAAGAGCCACACCAAGCCACCAGTATTCTACCATACTTTATACCTGTAAGGTCATGCCTAGTATATCTGCACTGTGATTGGACACTCTGACTGTGGCTGACTCGTGTTATGATCAATAGCCGTTTAAGGTACTTGGTAAACTTTGTGGTCATGGGCAGCGGCACATGCCAACTTTGTCAAGGCATTGCGCACAATAGCCGGGCCAAGCAACCGGGTTTTTACTTGTTTANGGTCAGTGGCACATGCCAACTTTGTCAAGGTATTGCACACAATAGCCACACTGAGCCACCTGTATTCTATCTTGTTTATACCTGTAAGGTCATGCCCACTATATGTGCACTATGATTGGACACTCTGACCATGGCTGACTCGTGTTATGATCAAGAGAAGTAGAAGTCATTTTGATACAGTCGTGGTCATGGTCAGTGGCACATGCCTACTTTGTCAAGGCATTGCGCACAATAGCCACACCGAGCCACCAGAATTCTACCTTGTTTATACCTGCAAGATTATGCCCAGTATATCTGCACTGTGATTGGACACTCTGACCGTGGTAGACTCATGTTATGATTCATAGCCGTTTAATGTACTGGGTAAACTTTGTGGCAATGGTCAGTGGCATATGCCAACTTTGTCAAGGCATTGCGCACAATAGCCGTGCCAAGCCACCGGTTTTTTACCTTGTATATGCCTGCAATGTCATGAATATTAGATGTGCACTGTGATTGGGCACTCTGACCGTGGGTGACTTGTGTTACGATTCGTAGACGTTAAAGTCACTTGGTAAACTTTTTGCTCATGGTCAGTGGCATATGCCAACTTTGTCAAGGCATTGCGCACAATAGCCACACCAAATCACCAGTATTCTATGTTGTTTGCACCTCCAAGATTATGCCTTGTACATCTGCACTCTGATTGGATACTCTGACCGTGGCTGACTCGTGTTATGATTTATAGCCGTTTAAGGTACTTGGCAAACTATGTGGTCATGGTCAGTGGCACCTGCCAATTTTGTCAAGGCATTGCGCACAATAGCCGTGCCAAGCCACCGGTTTTTTACCTTGTTTATACCTGCAAGGTCTTGCATATTAGATGTGCACTGTGGTTGGGTACTCTGAATGTGGCTGACTCGTGTTACAATTTCTAGAAGTTAAAGTCACTTGGTAAACTCTGTGGTCATGGTCAGTGACACATGCCAACTTTGTCAAAGCACTGCGCACAATAGCCGTGCCAAGCCATCGGTTTTTTTCCTTGTTTATACCAGCAAGATCATGCATATTAGATGTGCACTGTGATTGCGCACTCTGACCGTGGCTGACTCGTGTTACAATTCGTAGAAGTTAAAGTCACTTGGTAAACTTTGTGGGCATGGTTAGTGGCACATGCCAACTTTCTCAAGGCATTGCGCATAATAGCCACACCGAGCCACTCGTATTCTACCTTGTTTGTACCTGCAAGATCACGTCTAGTACATCTGCACTGTGATTGGATACTCTGACCGTGGCTGACTCGTGTTATGATCAAAAGAAGTAACAGTCACAAGGATACATTTGTGGTCATGGTCAGTGGCACATGCCAACTTCGTCAAGGCATTGCGCACAATAGCCACACCGAGCCACCAGTATTCTACCTTGTTTATACCTGGAAGGTCATGCCCAGTATATCTGCACTGTGGCTGGACACTCTGACCGTGGCTGACTCGTGTCATGATTCATAGCCGTTTAATGTACTTGGTAAACTTTGAGGTCATGGTCAGTGGCACATGCCAACTTTGTCAAGGCATTGCGCACAATAGCCGTGCCAAGCCACCGGTTTTTTACCTTGTTTATACTTGAAAGGTCATGCATATTAGATGTGCACTGTGATTGGGCACTCTGACCGTGGCTGACTCGTGTTACAATTTGTAGAAGTTAAAGTCACTTGGTAAACTTTGTGGTCATGGTCAGTGGCACATGCCAACTATGTCAAGGGATTGCGCACAATAGCCACACCAAGCCACCGGTGTTTTACCTTGTTTGTAGCTCCAAGATCATGCCTAACACTACTGTACTGTGATTGGACACTCTGACCGTGGCAGACTCGTGTTATGATCAATATAAGTAAAGTCACTGGGGTATATTTGTGGTCATGGTCCGTGGCACATGCCAACTTTGTCAAGCCATTGCACAGAATAGCCACACCGATCTACCAGTATTCTACCCTGTTTATACCTGCAAGGTCATGCCCATTATATCTGCACCGTGATTGGACACTCCGACCGTGGCTGACCCGTGTTATGATTCATAGCCGTTTAATGTACTTGGTAAACTTTGTGGTCATGGTCAGTGGTACATGCCAAATTTGTCGAGGCATTGCGCACAATAGCCATGCTAAGACACCAGGGTTTTACCCTGTTTATACCTATATGGTCATGGCTAGTACATCTGAACTGTGATTGGGTACTCTGACCGTGGCTGACTCGTGTTATGATTCATATAAGTTAAAGTCACTTCGCAAAACTTGTGCTCATGGTCAGTGGCACATGCCAACTTTGTCAAGGCATTCCGCACAATAGCCACACCTAGCCACCAGTATTCTACCTTGTTCATGCCTGCAAGGTCATGCCTAGTAAATCTGCACAGTGATTGGACACTCCGACCCTGGCTGGCTCGTGTTATGATTCATAGCTGTTTAGTGTACTTGGTAAACTTTGTGGGCATGGCCAGTGGCACATGCCAAATTTGTCAAGGCATTGCACACAATAGCCGTGCCAAGCCACCGGTGTTTTACATTGTTTATACCTCTCAGGTCATGGCTAGTACATCTGAAGTATGATTGGGTACTCTGACCGTGGCTGACTCGTGTTATGATTCGTACATGTTAAAGTCACTTCGTAAACCTTGTGGTCATGGTCAGTGGCACATGACAACTTTGTCAAGGCATTGTGCACAATAGCTACACCGAGCCACCAGTATTCTACCTTGTTTATACCTGCAAGATCATGCCCAGTATACGTGCACAGTGATTGGACATTCAGACCCTAGCAGACTCGTGTTATGATTCATAGCTGTTTAATGTACTGGGTAACCTTTGTGGTCATGGTGAGTGGCACATGCCAACTTTGTCAAGGCATTGTGCACAATAGCCATGCCAAGCCACCGGCTGTTTTCCTTGTTTATACCTGCAAGTTCATGCATATTAGATGTGCACTGGGATTGGACACTCTGACCGTGGCTGTCTCGTGTTACGATTCGTATAAGGTTGAGTCACTTGGTGAACTTTGTGGTCATGGTCAGTGGCACATGCCACCTTTGTCAAGGCATTGCGTACTATAGCCACACCGAAACACTAGTATTCTACCTTGTTTGCACCTTCAAGATCATGCCTAGTACATCTGCACTCTGATTGGACACTCTGACCGTGGCTGACTCGTGTTATGACTCATAGCCGTTTAAGGTACTTGGTAAACTTTGTGGTCATGGTCAGTGGCACATGCCAACTTTGTCAAGGCATTGCGCACAATAGCCGTGCCAAGCCACCGGTTTTTTACATTGAAAAATATGTGCAAGGTCATGCATATTAGATGTGCACTGTGATTGGGTACTCTGAATGTGGCTGACCTGTGTTACAATTCGTATAAAGTAAAGTCAATTGGTAAACTCTGTGGTCATGGTCAGTGGCACATGCTCACTTTGTGAAAGCATTGCACACAATAGCCGTGCCAAGCCACCAGTTTTTTACCTTGTTTATGCCTGTGAGGTCATGCATATTAGATATGCACTGTGATCGGGCACTCTGACTGTGGCTGACTCGTGTTACGATTCGTACAAGTTAAAGTCACTTGGTAAACTTTGTGGGCATGGTCAGTGGCACATGCCAACTTTGTCAAGGCATTGCACATAATAGCCACACCGAGCCACTAGTACTCTACCTTGTTTGTACCTACAAGATCATGCCTAGTGCATGTGCACTGTGATTGGACACTCTGACCATGGCTGACTCGTGGTATGATCTATAGAAGTAAAAGTCACGTTGATACAGTTGTGGTTATGGTCAGTTGCACATGCCAACTTTGTCAAGGCATTGCGCACAATAGCCACACCGAGCCACCAGTATTCTACCTTGTTTATACCTGTAAGGTCATGCCTAGTATATCTGCGCTGTGATTGGACACTCTGATCGTGGCTGACTCGTGTTATGATTCATAGCCGTTTAATGTTCTTGGTAAACTTTGTGGTCATGGTCAGTGGCACATGCCAACTTTGTCAAGGCATTGCGCACAATAGCAACACCGAGCCACCAGTATTCTACCTTGTTTGTCCCTAAAAGATCATGCCTTGTGCATCAGCACTGTGATTGGACACTCTGACCGTGGCTGACTCGTGTTATGATTCATAGCCGTTTAAGGTACTTGGTTAACTTTATGGTCATGGTCAGTGGCACATGCGAACTTGGTCAAGGCATTGCGCACAATAGCCGTGCCAAGCCAACAGTTTTTTTCCTTGTTTATACCTGCAAGGTCATGCATGTTAGATTTGCACTGTGATTGGGCACTCTGAATGTGGCTGACTCGTGTTACGATTCGTAAAAGTTAAAGTCACTTGGTTAACGTTGTGGTCATGGTCAGTGGCACATGTCAACTTTGTCAAGGCATTGCGCACAATAGCCGAGTCAAGCCACCGGTATATGATCTTTTGTATACCTACAGGTCATGCACATTATATGTGCACTGTGATTGGGCACTCTGATTGTGGCTGACTCGTGTTACGATTCGTAGACGTTAGTCACTTGGTAAACTTTGTGGTCATGGTCAGTGGCACATGCCAACTTTGTCAAGTCATTGCGCACAATAGCCACACCGAGATACCAGTATTCTGCCTTGTTTGTACCTGCAACATCATGCCTAGTACATCTGCACTGTGATTGGACACTCTGAAGGTGGCTGACTCGTGTTATGATCAATAGAAGTAAAAGTCACTTCGATACATTTGTGGTCATGGTCAGTGGAACATGCCAACTTTGTCAAGGCATTGCGCACAATAGCCGTGCCAAGCCAACAGTTTTTTTCCTTGTTTATACCTGCAAGGTCATGCCTAGACTATCTGCACTGTGATTGGACACTCTGATCGTGGCTGACTCGTGTTAGAATTCATAGCCGTTTAACGTACTTGGTAAACTTTGTGGTCATGGTCAGTGGCACATGCGAACTTGGTCAAGGCATTGCGCACAATAGCCGTGCCAAGCCAACAGTTTTTTTCCTTGTTTATACCTGCAAGGTCATGCCTAGACTATCTGCACTGTGATTGGACACTCTGACTGTGGCTGACTCGTGTTACGATTCGTACAAGTTAAAGTCACTTGGTAAACTTTGTGGGCATGGTCAGTGGCACATGCCAACTCTGTCAAGGCATTGCGCACAATAGCCACACCGAGCCACCAGTATTCTACCTTGTTTATACCTGCAAGGTCATGCCTAGACTATCTGCACTGTGATTGGACACTCTGATCGTGGCTGACTTGTGTTATGATTCATAGCCATTTATTGTATTTGGTAAACTTTGTGGTCACGGTCTGGGGCACATGCCAACTTTGTCTAGGCGTTGCACACAATGGCCGTACCAAGCCACCAGTTTTTTACCTTGTCCATACCCGCAATGTCATGCATGTTAGATGTGCACTGAGATTGGGCACTCTGACCGTGGCTGACTCGTGTTACGCCTCGTAAAAGTCACTTGGTAAACTTTGTGGTCACGTTCAGTGGCACATGCCAACTTTGTCAAGGCATTGCGCACAATATCCGAACCAAGCCACCAGTATTCTACCTTGTTTGTACCTGCAAGATCATGCCTAGTACATCTGCACTGTGATTGGACACTCTGACCGTGGCTGACTCGTGTTATGATCAATAGACGTAAGCGTCGCTTGGATACATTTGTGGTCATGGTTAGTGGCACATGCCAACTTTGTCAAGGCATTGCGCAAAATAGCCACACCAAGCCACCAGGATTTTTACCTTGTTTAAACCTGTAAGGTCATGCCCAGTATATCTGCACTGTGATTTGACACTCTGATCGTGGCTGACTCGTGTTAGAATTCATAGCCGTTTAACGTACTTGGTAAACTTTGTGGTCATGGTAAGTGGCACGTGCCGACATTGTCAAGGCATTGCGCACAATAGCCGTGCCAAGTCACCGGTTTTTTTCCTTTTTATATCAGCAAGGTCATGCATATAAGATGTGCACTATGATTGGGTACTCTGACAGTGGCTGACTCGTGTTACGTTTTGTAGAAGCTAGTCACTTGGTAAACTTTGTGATCATGGTCAGTGGCACATGCCAACTTTGTCAAGACATTGCGCACAATAGCCACACCGAGCCACCCGTATTCTACCTTGTTTGCACCTGCAAGATCATGCCTAGTACATCTGCACTGTGATTGGACACGCTGATAGTCGGTGACGCGTGTTATGATTCATAGCCGTTTAAGGTTCTTGGTAAAGAGTGTGGTCATGGTCAGTGGCACATGCAAGCTTTGTCAAGGCATTGCGTACAATAGCCGTGCCAAGCCACCGGTATTTGACCTTGTTTATACCTGCAAGGTCATGCATATTAGATGTGCACTGTGATTGGGCACTTTGAATGTGGCCGACTCGTGTTACGTTTCATAGAAGTTAAAGTCACTTGGTAAACAATGTGGTCATGGTCAGTGGTACATGCCAACTTTGTCAAGGCATTGCGCACAATAACCGTGCCAAGCCACCGGTATTTTATCTTTTGTATACCTGCAAGGTCATGCATGTTAGATGTGCATTGTGATTGGGCACTTTGACTGTGGCTGACTTGTGTTACGACTCGTAGAAGTTAAAGTCACTTGGTAAACGTTGTGGTCATGGTCAGTGGCACATGCCAACATTGTCAAGTCATTGCGCACAATAGCCACACAAAACCACCAGTGTTCTACCTGGTTTTTACCTGCAAGATCATTCATAGTACATCGACACTGTGATTGGACACTCTGACCGTGGCTGACTCGTGTTATGATCAATAGAAGTAAAAGTCACTTTGATACATTTGTGGTTATGGTCAGTGGCACATGCCAACTTTGTCAGGACATTGCGCACAATAGCCACACTGAGCCACCAGTATTCTACCTTGTTTATACCTGCAAGGTCATGCCTAGCACATCTAAACTGTAATTGGGCACTCTGACTGTGGCTGACTTGTGTTACGATTCGTAGATGTTAAAGTTACTTGGTAAACTTTGTGGTCATGGTCAGTGGCACATGCCAACTTTTTCAAGGCATTGCGCCCAATAGCCGTGCCAAGCCACAGGTTTTTTACCTTGTTTATACCTGCAAGGTCATGCATATTAGAGGTACACTGTGATTGGGCACGCAGACCGTGGTTGACTCGTGTAACGATTCGTAGAAGTTAACGTCACTTGGTAAACATTGTCGTCATGGTCAGTGGCACATGCCAACATTGTCAAGGCATTGCGCACAATAGCCATTCCAAGCCACCAGTATTCTACCTTGTTTGAACCTTCAACATCATGCCTTGCACATCTGCACTGTGATTGGAAACTCTGACCGTGGCTGACTCGTGTTATGATCAATAGATGTAAGAATCACTTGGATACATTTGTGGTCATGGTCAGTGGCACATGCAAACTTTGTCAAGGCATTGTGCACAATAGCCACACGGAGCCACCAGTATTCTACCTTGTTCATACCTGCAAGGTCATGCCTAGTATATCTGCACTGTGATTGGACACTCTGCCCGTCGCTGACTCGTGTTATGATTCATAGCCGTTTAAGGTACTTGGTAAACTTTGTGGTCATGGTCAGTGGCACATGCCAACTTTGTCAAGGCATTGCGCACAATAGCCGTGCAAAGCCACCGGTTCTTAACCTTGTTTATACTTGCAAGGTCATGCCTAGTACATCTGAACTGTGATTGGGCACTCTGACTGTGGCTAACTCGTGTTACGATTCGCAGAAGTTACAGTTACTTGGTAAACTTTGTGGTCATGGTCAGTGGCACATGCCGACTTTAACAAGGCATTGCGAACAATAGCCACACCGAGCCACCAATATTCTACCTTGTTTGCACCTGCAAGATCATGCCTACTATATCTGCATTTTGATTGGACACTCTGACAGTGGTTGACTCGTGTTATGATCAATAGAAGTAAAAGTCACTTGGATACATATGTGGTCATGGTCAGTGGCACATGCCAGCTTTGTCAATGCCTTGCACATAATAGCCACACTGAGCCACCAGTATTCTACCTTGTTTATACCTGTAAGGTCATGCCCAATATATCTGCAATGTGATTCGACACTCTGCCCGTGGCTGACCCGTGTTATGATTCATAGCCGTTTAAGGTACTTGGTAAACTTTGTGGTCATGGTCAGTGGCACATGCCAACTTGGTCAATGCATTGTGCAAAATAGCTCTGCCAAGCCACCGGATTTTACCTTGTTTATACCTGTAAGGTCGTGCATGTTATATGTGCACTGTGATTGGGTACTCTGACCGTGGCTGACTCGTCTTATGATTCATAGCCGTTTAAGGTACTTGGTAAACTTTGTGGTCATAGTCAGTGGCACATGCCAGCTTTGTCAATGCCTTGCACATAATAGCCACACTGAGCCACCAGTATTCTACCTTGTTTATACCTGTAAGGTCGTGCATGTTATATGTGCACTGTGATTGGGTACTCTGACCGTGGCTGACTCGTCTTATGATTCATAGCCGTTTAAGGTACTTGGTAAACTTTGTGGTCATAGTCAGTGGCACATGCCAACCTTGTCAATGCATTACGCACAATAGCCACACCGAGCCACCAGTATTGTACCTTGTTTGCACCTGCAAGATCCTGCCTAGTACATCTGCACTGTGATTGGGCACTCTTACCGTGGCTGACTTGTGTTATTATCAATAAAAGTAAAACTCACTTGAATACATTTGTGGTCATGCTCAGTGGAACATGCCAACTTTGTCAAGGCATTGCGCACAATAGCCACACCGAGCCACTTGTATTATAGCTTATACGTGCAAGATGATGCCCAGGATATCTGCACTGTGATTGGACACTCTGACCGTGGCTGACTCGTCTTATGATTCATAGCCGTTTAAGGTACTTGGTAAACTTTGTGGTCATGGTCAGTGGCACATGCCAACTTTGTCAAGGCATTGCGCACAATAGCCGTGCCAAGTCACCGGTTTTTTAACTTGTTTATACCTGCAATGTCATGCATATTAGATGTGCACTGTGATTGGGCACTCTGACCGTGGCTGACTCGTGTTACGATTTGTAGAAGTTAAAGTCACTTGGTAAACTTTGTGGTCATTGTTAGTGGCACATGCCAATTTTGTCAAGGTATTGCGCACAATAGCCAGCCCAAGCCACTGGGGTTTTACCTTGTGTATACCTGCAAGGTCATGCATATTAGATGTGCACTGTGATTGGGCACTCTGACCGTGGCTGACTTGTGTTACGATTCATAGAAGTTGAAGCTACTTGGTAAACTTTGTGGTCATGGTCAGTGGCACATGCCAATTTGTCAAGGCATTGCGCACAATAGCCACAATGAGCCTCCAGTATTCTACCTTGCATATACCTATAAGGTCATGCCCAGTATATCTGTACTGTGATTGGACACTCTTACAGTGGCTGACTCGTGTTATAATTCATAGCTGTTTAATGTACTTGGTAAAATGTGTGGTCATGGTCAGTGGCACATGCCAACTTTGTCTAGGAATTGCGCACAATTGCCATGCCAAGCCACCGGTTTTTTGCCTTGTTTATACCAGCAAGGTCATGCATATTAGATGTGTACTATGATTGGGTACTCTGACCGTGGCTGACTCGTCTTACCATTCGTAGAAGTTAATGTCACTTGGTAAACTTTGTGATCATGGTCAGTGGCACATGCCAACTTTGTCGAGGCATTGCACACAATAGCCACACCGAGCCACCAGTATTCTACCTTGTTTGCACCTTCAGAAGAATGCCTGGTACATCTGAACTGTGATTGGACACTCTGACCGTGGGTGACGCGTTTTATAATTCGTAGCTGTTTAAGGTACTTGGTAAACAGTGTGGTCATGGTCAGTGGCACATGCCAACTTTGTCGAGGCATTGCACACAATAGCCACACCGAGCCACCAGTATTCTACCTTGTTTGCACCTTCAGGAGCATGCCTAGTACATCTGAACTGTGATTGGACACTCTGACCGTGGGTGACGCGTGTTATAATTCGTAGCCGTTTAAGGTACTTGGTAAACAGTGTGGTCATGGTCAGTGGCACATGCCAACTTTGTCAAGGCATTGCGCACAATAGC
>SZWC01002483.1:98910-111009 GCA_023375785.1 Penium margaritaceum | reverse complement strand
TTGCGCACAATAGCCACACCGAGCCACCAGTATTCTACCTTGTTTGTACCTTCAAGATCATGCCTAGTACATCTGCACTGTGATTGGACACTCTGACCGTGGGTGACGCGTGTTATGATTCATAGCCGTTTAAGGTACTTGGTAAACAGTGTGGTCATGGTCAGTGGCGCATGCCAACTTTGTCAAGGTATTCCGCACAATAGCCGTGCCAAGCCACCAGTGTTTTACCTTCATTATACCTGCAAGGTCATGCATATTAAATGTGCACTGTGATTGGGCACTCTGAATATGGCAGGCTCGTGTTACGATTCGTAGAAGTTAAAGTCACTTGGTAAACTTTGTGATCATGGTCAGTGGCACATGCCAGGTTTGTCAAGGCATTGTGCACAATAGCCATGCCAAGCCACCGGTTTTTTTCCTTGTTTATACCTGTAAGGTCATGCACATTAGATGTGCACTGTGATTGGGCACTCTGACAGTGGCTGACTTGTGTTACGATTTGTAGAAGTTAGAGTCACATGGTAAGCTTTGTGGTCATGGTCAGTGGCACATGCCAGTTTGTCAAGGCATTGCGCACAATAGCCACACCGAAGCACCAGTATTCTACCTTGTTTATACCTGTAAGGTCATGCCCAGTATATCTGCACTGTGATTGGACACTCTGACCGTGGCTGACTCGTGTTATGTTTCATAGCCGTTTAATGGACTTGGTAAACTTTGTGGTCATGGTCAGTTGCACATGCCAACTTTGTCAAGGCATTGCGCACAATAGTCATGCCAAGCCACCATTTTTTTACCTTGTTTATACCAGCAAGGTCATGCATATTGCATGTGTACTATGATTGGGCACTCTGACTGTGGCTGACTCGTGTTACGATTCGTAGAAGTTAAAGTCACTTGGTAAACTTTGTGATCATGGTCAGTGGCACATGCCAACTTTGTGAAGGCATTGCGCACAATAGCCACACCGAGCAACCAGTATTCCACCTTTTTTGTACCTTCAACATCATGCCCAGTACATCTGCACTGTGATTGGAAACTCTGACCGTGGGTGACGCGTGTTATGATTCATGGCCGTTTAAGGTACCTGGTAAACAATGTGGTCATGGTCAGTGGTACATGCCAACCTTGTCAATGCATTGCGCACAATAGCCGTGCCAAGCCAATTGTTTTGTACCTTCTTTATACCTGTAAGGTCATGCATATTAGATGTGCACTGTGATTGGGCACTCTGAATGTGGCTGACTCGTGTTACGATTCGTAGAAGTTCAAGTCACTTGGTAAACTTTGTGGTCATGGTCAGTGGCACATGCCAACTTTGTCAATGCATTGCGCACAATAGGCATGACAAGCTACCACGTTTTGACCTTGTTTATACCTGCAACGTCATGCATATTAGATGTGCACTGTGATTGGGCACATTGACCATGGTTGACTTGTGTTACGATTCGTAGACGTTAAGGTCACTTGGTAAACATTGTCGTCATGGTCAGTGGCACATGCCAACATTGTCAAGGCATTGTGCACAATCGCCATTCCGAGCCACTAGTATTCTACCTTGTTTGAACCTGTAAGATCCTGCCTAGTGCATCTGCACTGTGATTGGACACTCTGACCGTGGCTGACTCGTGTCATGATCAATACATGTAAAAGTCACTTGGATACATTTGTGGTCATGGTCACTGGCACATGCCAACTTTGTCAAGGCATTGCGCACAATAGTCACACCGAGCCACCCGTATTCTACCTTCTTTGCACCTGCAAGATCATGCCTAGTACATCTGCACTGTGATTGGACACTCTGACCGTGGGTGACGCGTGTTATGATTCATAGCCGTTTAAGGCACTTGGTAAACAGTGTGGTCATGGTCAGTGGCACATGCCAACTTTGTCAAGGCATTGCGCACAATAGCCGTGCCAAGCCACCGATATATTACCTTGTTTATACCTGCAAGGTCATGCAATTTAGATGTGCACTGTGATTGGGCACTCTGAATGTGGCTGACTCGTGTTACGATTCGTAGAAGTTAAAGTCACTTGGTAAACGTTGTGGTCATGGTCAGTGGCACATGCCAACTTTGTCAAGGCATTGCGCACAATAGCCGTGCCAAGCTACTGGTTTTTGCCTTGTGTATACCTGTAAGGTCATGCATATTAGATGTGCACTGTGATTGGGCACTCTGACCGTGGCTGACTCGAGTTACGATTTGTAGAAGTTAAAGTCACTTGGTAATTCTTGTGGTCATTGTCAGTGGCACATGCCAACTTTGTCAAGTAATTGCGCACAATAGCCAAACCGAGATACCAGTATTCTACCTTGTTTGTCCCTGCAACATCATGCCTAATACATCTGCACTGTGATTGGACACTCTGACCGTGGCTGACTCGTGTTATGATCAATAGAAGTAAAAGTCACTTGGATACACTTGTCGTCATGGTCATTGGCACATGCCAACTTTGTCATGGTATTGCGCACAATAGCCACACCGAGCCACCCGTATTCTACCCTGTTTGCACCTTCAAGATGATGCCCAGTACATCTGCACTGTGATCGGACACTCAGACCATGGGTGACGCGTGTTATGATTCGTACCGTTTAAGGTACTTGGTAAACAGTGTGGTAATGGACAGTGGCACATGGCAACTTTGCCAAGGCATTGCGCACAATAGCCGTGCCAAGCCACCGGTTTTTTGCATTTTTTATACCTGCAAGGTCATGCATATTAGATGTGTACTATGTTTGGGCACTCTGATTGTGGCAGACTCGTGTTACCATTCGTAGAAGTTTAAGTCACTTGGTAACCTTTGTGATCATGGTCAGTGGCACATGCCAACTTTGTCAAGGCATTCTGCATAATTGCCACACCGAGCCACCACTATTCTACCTTGTTTGCACCTTCAAGATCATGCCTAGTACATCTGCACAGTGATTGGACACTCTGACCGTGGGTGACGCGTGTTATGATTCGTAGCCGTTAAAGGTACTTGGTAAACAGCGTGGTCATAGTCAGTGGCACATGCCAGCTTTGTCGAGACATTGCGCACAATAGCCGTGCAAAGCCACCAGTTTTTGACCTTCTTTATACCTGCAAGGTCATGCATATCAGATGTGCACTATGATTGGGCACTCTGAATGTGGCTGACTCGTGTTACAATTCATAGAAGTTAAAGTCACTTGGTAAACTTTGTGGTCATGGTCAGTGGCACATGCCAACTTTGTCAAGACATTGCGCACAATAGCCGTGCCAAGCCACCGGTTTTTTACATAGTGTATACCTGTAAGGTCATGCATATTAGGTGTGCACTGTGATTGGGCACTTTGACCATGGTTGACGTGTGTTACGATTCGTATAGGTTAAGGTCACTTGGTAAACTTTGAGGTCATGGTCAGTGGCACATGCCAACGTTGTCAAATAATTGCACAAAATAGCGACACGGAGACAACAGTATTCTACCTTGTTTGTACCTGCAAGATCATGCCTAGTACATCTGCACTGTGATTGGTCACTCTGACCGTGGCTGACTCGTGTTATGATCAATAGAAGTAAAAGTCACTTGGATACATTTGTGGTCATGGTCAGTGGCACATGCCAACTTTGTCAAGGCATTGCGCACAATAGCCACACCGAGCCACCAGTATTCTACCTTGTTTGTACCTGTAAGATCATGCCTAGTACATGTGCACTGTGATTGGACACTCTGACCGTGGCTGACTCGTGTTAGGAGTCATAGCCGTTTAAGGTACTTGGTAGACTTAATGGTCATGGTCAGTGGCACATGCCAACTTTTTCAAGGCATTGCACACAATAGCCACACCGTGCCACCAGTATTCTACCCTGTTTATACCTGTAAGGTCATGCCCTGTATGTCTGCACTGTGATTGGACACTCTGACAGTGGCTGACTCGTGTTATGATTCATAGCTGTTTAAGGTACTTGGTAAACTTTGTGGTCATGGTCAGTGGCACATGCCAAATTTGTCAAGGCATTGTGCACAATAGCCGTGCCAAGCCACCGGTTCTTTACCTTGTTTATACGTGCAAGGTCATGCCTAGTACATCTGAACTGTGATTGGGCACTATGACTGTGGCTGACTCGTGTTACGATTCGTAGAAGTTAAAGTCACTTGGTAAACTTTGTGGTCATGGTCAGTGGCACATGCCAACTTTGTCAAGTCATTGCACAAAATAGCCACACCGAGACACCAGTATTCTACCTTGTTTGTACCTGCAAGATCATGACTAGTACATTTGCACTTTGATTGGTCACTCTGACCGTGGCTGATTCGTGTTATGATCAATAGAAGTAAAAGTCACTTGGATACATTTGTGGTCATGGTCAGTGGCACATGCCAACTTTGTCAAGGCATTGCGCACAATAGCCACACCAAGCCACCAGTAGTCTACCTTGTTTGTACCTGTAAGATCATGCCTAGTACATCTGCACTGTGATTGGAGACTCTGACCGTGGCTGGCTCGTTTTATGAGTCATAGCCGTTTAAGGTATTTGGTAGACTTTGTGGTCATGGTCAGTGGCACATGCCAACTTTGTCAAGGCATTGCGCACAATAGTCGTGCCAAGCCACCGGTTTTTTACCTTGTTTATTCCTGTAAGGTCATGCCTGGTATATCTGAACTGTGATTGGGCACTCTGACAGTAGCTGACACATGTTACGATTTGTAGAAAATAAAGTCACTTGGTATACTTTTTGGTCATGGTCAGTGGCACATGCCAACTTGGTCAAGGCATTGCGCACAATAGGCGTGCCAAGACACCACTTTTTTCCCCTTTTTATACCTGCAAGTTCATTCATATTAGATGTGCACTGTGATCTGGCACTCTGACCGTGGTTGACTCGTGTTACGATTCATATAAGTTAAATTCACTTGGTAAACTTTGTGGTCATGGTCAGTGGCACATGCCAACATTGTCAACGCATTGCGCACAATAGCCATTCCGAGCCACCAGTATTCTATTTTTTTTTTGAACCTGCAAGATCATTCCTAGTACATCTGCATTGTGATTGGACACTCTGACCGTGGTCGACTCGTATTATGATCATTAGATGTAAAAGACAATTGGATACATTTGTGGTCATGGTCAGTGGCACATGCCAACTTTGTCAAGGCATTGCGCACAGTAGCCACACCGAGCCACCAGTATTCTACCTTGTTTGTACCTGTAAGATCATGCCTAGTACATGTGCACTGTGATTGGACACTCTGACCATGGCTGACTCGTGTTAGGAGTCATAGCCGTTTAAGGTACTTGGTAGACTTAATGGTAATGGTCAGTGGCACATGCCAACTTTGTCCAGGCATTGCGCACAATAGTCGTACCAAGCCACCAGTTTTGTACCTTGTTTATTCCTGTAAGGTCATGCCTAGTACATCGGAACTAAGATTGGGCACTCTGACTGTAGCTGACACGTGTTACGATTTGTAGAAAATGAAGTCATTTGGTATACTTTGAGGTAATGGTCAGTGGCACATGCCAACTTTGTGAAGGCATTCCGCATAATAGCCACACCGAGCCACCAGTATTCTACCTTGTTTGTACCTTTAAGATCATGCCTAGTACATCTGCACAGTGATTGGATACTCTGACCGTGGGTGACGCGTGTTATGATACGTAGCCGTTTAAGGTACTTGGTAAACAGTGTGGTCATGGTCAGTGGCACATGCCAACTTTGTCAAGGCATTCCGCATAATTGCCACACCGAGCCACCAGTATTCTACCTTGTTTGTACCTTTAAGATCATGCCCAGTACATCTGCACAGTGATTGGATACTCTGACCGTGGGTGACGTGTGTTATGATACGTAGCCGTTTCAGGTACTTGGTAAACAGTGTGGTCATGGTCAGTGGCACATGCCAACTTTGTCAAGACATTGCCCACAATAGCCGTGCCAAGCCACCAGTATTCTACCTTCTTTAAACCTGCAAGGTCATGCATATTAGATGTTCACTATGCTTGGGCACTCTGAATGTGGCTGACTTGTGTTACCATTCGTAGAAGTTAAAGTCACTTGGTAAACTTTGTGGTCATGGTCAGTGGCACATGCCAACTTTGTCAAGTCATTGCACAAAAAAGCCACACCGAGACACCAGTATTCTACCTTGTTTGTACCTGCAAGATCATGCCTAGTACATCTGCACTGTGATTGGAGACTCTGACCGTGGCTGGCTCGTGTTATGAGTCATAGCCGTTTAAGGTATTTGGTAGACTTTGTGGTCATGGTCAGTGGCACATGCCAACTTTGTCAAGGCATTGCGCACAATAGCCACACCAAGCCACCAGTATTCTACCTTGTTTGTACCTGTAAGATCATGCCTAGTACATCTGCACTGTGATTGGAGACTCTGACCGTGGCTGGCTCGTGTTATGAGTCATAGCCGTTTAAGGTATTTGGTAGACTTTGTGGTCATGGTCAGTGGCACATGCCAACTTTGTCAAGGCATTGCGCACAATAGCCACACCAAGCCACCAGTATTCTACCTTGTTTGTACCTGTAAGATCATGCCTAGTACATCTGCACTGTGATTGGAGACTCTGACCGTGGCTGGCTCGTGTTATGAGTCATAGCCGTTTAAGGTATTTGGTAGACTTTGTGGTCATGGTCAGTGGCACATGCCAACTTTGTCAAGGCATTGCGCACAATAGTCGTGCCAAGCCACCGGTTTTTTACCTTGTTTATTCCTGTAAGGTCATGCCTAGTATATCTGAACTGTGATTGGGCACTCTGATAGTAGCTGACACATGTAACGATTTGTAGAAAATAAAGTCACTTGGTATACTTTGTGGTCATGGTCAGTGGCTCATGCCAACTTGGTCAAGGCATTGCGCACAATAGGCGTGCAAAGCCACCACTTTTTTTCCTTTTTTATACCTGCAAGGTCATGCATATTAGATGTGCACTGTGATCTGGCACTCTGACCGTGGTTGACTCGTGTTACGATTCATATAAGTTAAAGTCACTTGGTAAACTTTGTGGTCATGGTCAGTGGCACATGCCAACATTGTCAACGCATTGCTTACAATAGCCATTCCGAGCCACCAGTATTCTATTTTGTTTGAACCTGCAAGATCATTCCTAGTACATCTGCATTGTGATTGGACACTCTGACCGTGGTTGACTCGTATTATGATTATTAGATGTAAAAGACAATTGGATACATTTGTGGTCATGGTCAGTGGCACATGCCAACTTTGTCAAGGCATTGCGCATAATAGCCACATTGAGCCACCCGTATTCTACCTTGTTTGCACCTGCAAGATCATGCCTAATACATCTGCACTGTAATTGGACACTTTGACCGTGGGTGACGCGTGTTATGATTCATAGCCGTTTAAGGCTTTTGGTAAACAGTGTGGTCATGGTCAGTGGCACATGCCAACTTTGTCAAGGCATTGCGCACAATAGCCGTGCCAAGCCACCGCTTTTTTACCTTGTTTATACCTGCAAGGTCATGCATATTAGACGTGCACTGTGATTGGGGACTCTGAATGTGGCTGAATCGTGTTACGATTCATAGACGCTAAAGCCTTGGCACCGGTATTTTACCTTGTTACGATTTGTAGAAAATAAAGTCACTTGGTGAACTTTGTGGTCATGGTCAGTGGCACATGCCAACTTTGTCAAGGCATTGCGCACAATAGCCGGGCCAAGGCACCGGTTTTTTACCTTGTTTATACCTGCCAGGTCATGTATATTAAATGTGGACTGTTATTGGGCACTCTGCCCGTGGTTGACTCGTGTTACGATTCGTAGAAGTTAAAATCACTTGGTAAACTTTGTGGTCATGGTCAGTGGCACATGCCAGCCTTGTACAGGCATTGCGCACAATAGCCGTGCCAAGCCACCGGTTTTTTACCTTGTTTATACATGTAAGGTCATGCCGAGTATATCTGCACTGTGATTGGACACTGTGACCGTGGCTGACTCATGTTATGATCAATAGAAGTAAAAGTCACTTGGATATATTTGTGGTCACGGTCAGTGGCACATGCCAGCCTTGTACAGGCATTGCGCACAATAGCCGTGCCAAGCCACCGGTTTTTTACCTTGTTTATACATGTAAGGTCATGCCGAGTATATCTGCACTGTGATTGGACACTGTGACCGTGGCTGACTCATGTTATGATCAATAGAAGTAAAAGTCACTTGGATATATTTGTGGTCACGGTCAGTGGCACATGCCAGCCTTGTACAGGCATTGCGCACAATAGCCACACCAAGCCACTGGTGTTTGACCTTGTTTGTACCTGCAATATCATGCTTAATACATCTGCACTGTGATTGGACACTGTGACCGTGGCTGACTCATGTTATGATCAATAGAAGTAACAGTCACTTGGTCACATTTGTGGTCATGGTCAGTGGCACATGCCAACTCTGTCAAGGCATTGCGCGCAATAGCCACACCGAGCCACCAGTCTTTTACCTTGTTTATACATGTAAGGTCATGCCGAGTATATCTGCACTGTGATTGGACACTCTGACCGTGGCTGACTCGTGTTATGATTCATATCCGTTTGAGGTACTTGGTAAACTTTGTGGTCATGGTCAGTGGCACATGCCAACTTTGTCAACGCATTGCGCACAATAGCCGGGCCAAGCCACCAGTTTTGTAGCTTGTTTATACCTGCAAGGTAATGCATATTAGATGTGCCTTGTGATTGGGCACTCTGACCGTGGCTGACTCGTGTTACGATTCGTAGAAGTTAAAGTCACCTGGTAAACTTTGTGGTCATGGTCAGTGGCACTTGCCAATTTTGTCAATGCATTGCGCACAATAGCCGTGCCAAGCCACCGGTTTTTTACCTTGATTATACCTGCAAGGTCATGCATGTTACATGTGCACTGTGCTTGGGCACTCTGACCGTGGCTGACTCGTGTTCTGATTCGTATAAGTTAAAGTAACTTGGTAAACTATGTGGTCATGGTCAGTGGCACATGCCAACTTTGTCAAGGCATTGCCAAAATAGCCACACCAAGCCACTGGTGTTTTACCTTGTTTGTACCTGCAATATCATGCTTAATACATCTGCACTGTGATTGGACACTCTAACCGTGGCTGACTCGTGTTTTGATGAATAGACGTAAACGTCACTTGGATACATTTCTGGTCATGGTCAGTGGCACATGCCAACTTTGTCAAGGCATTGCACACAATAGCCATACCCATCTACCATGATTCTACCTTGTTTATACCTGCAAGGTCATGCCCATTATATCTGCAATATGATTGGACACTCTGACTGTGGCTGACTTGTGTTATGATTCATAGCCGTTTAATGTACTTGGTAATCTTTGTGGTCATGGTCAGTGGCACTGCCAACTTTGTCAAGGCATTGCGCACAATAGCCGTGCCAAGCCACCGGTTTTTTACCTTGTTTATACCTGTAAGGTCATGCATATTAGACTTGCATTTTGATTGGGCACTCTGACCGTGGCTGACTCGTGTTATGATTCATAGAAGTCAAAGTCATTTGGATTGTTGTCATGGTCAGTGGCACATGCCAACTTTGTCAAGGCATTACGCACAATAGCCACACCGAACCACCAGTATTCTACCTTGTTTTCACCTGCAGGATCATGCCTAGTACATCTGCACTGTAATTGGACACTCTGACCGTGGCTGACTCATGTTATGGTCAACAGAAGTAAAAGTCACTTGGATACATTTGTGGTCATGGTCAGTGGCACATAAGAACTTTGTCAAGGCATTGCGCACAATAGCCACACCGAGCCACCAGCATTCTACCGTGTTTTATACCTGCAAGGTCATGTCCAGTGTATCTGCACTGTGATAGGACACTCTGCCCGTGGCTGACTCGTGTTATGATTCATAGCCGTATATAGGTATTTGGTAAACTTTGTGGTCATGGTCATTTTCACATGCCAACTTTGTCAAGGCATTGCGCACAATAGCCGTGCCAAGTCACCGGTTTTTTACATTGTTTATACCTGCAAGGTCATGCATATTAGATGTGCATGGTGATTGGACACTCTGACCGTGGCTGACTCGTGTTATGATCAATAGAAGTAAAAGTCACTTACATACATTTGTGGTCATGGTCAGTGGCACATAAGAACTTTGTCAAGGCATTGCGCACAATAGCCACACCGAGCCACCAGTATTCTATCTTGTTTATACATGCAAGGTCATGCCTAGTATATCTGCACTGTGATTGGACACTCTGACCGTGGCTGACTCGTGTTATGATCAATAGAAGTAAAGGTCACTTGGATACATTTTTGGTCATGGTCACTGGCACATGCCAACGTTGTCAAGGAGATGCGCACAATAGCCACACCGAGCCACCAGTATTCTATCTTGTTTATACATGCAAGGTCATGCCTAGTATATCTGCACTGTGATTGGACACTCTGACTGTGGCTGAATTGTGTTATGATTCATAGCTGTTTAATGTACTTGGTTAACATTGTGGTCATGGTCAGTGGCACATGCCAACTTTCTCAAGGCATTACGCACAATAGCCGTGCCAAGCCACGAGTTTTTTACCTTGTTTTTACCTACAAGGTTATGCATACTAGACGTGCGTTTTGATTGGGCACTCTGACTGTGGCTGACTCGTGTTATGATTCGTAGAAGTCAAAGTCACTTGGTAAACTTTGTCGTCATGGTCAGTGGCACATGCCAACTTTGTCAAGGCATTGCACACAATGGCCACACCGAGCCACCAGTATTCTACCTTGTTTGCACCTGCAAGATCATGCCTAGTACATCTGCATTGTGATTGGATACTCTGACCGTGGCTGACTTGTGTTGTGATCAATAGAAGTAAAAGTCACTTGGATACATTTGTGGTCATGGTCAGTGGATTATGCTAACGTCGACAGGGCATTGCACACAATAGCCACGTCAGAAAATACAAGGACTCTGACAGAGGTCACTCCTCAAGAAAACACTGAGCTCTCAATAAGGGTTCAGGTCCTCACCGGAATCACCTTGGCAACGGTCTCTCAGTCGACCTAACCGTTACACCCGCCAGTCCAAGTCATCCCCTAATAAACTGACACCTGTCATCCGCGTCCGGCTAGCGGAAAGAAGCCGTTGCTACTTTGTCCTGTTCTGTCCTTTTTATACCGAGGACGTTCATTCCTTTGAGTTAACCAGACCAGCTCTGCTCATCCAGTTCCCATTTGGTTCCGCGGCTTCGCCGCCGTGTCTTTGCTATGCTCGCTCCTCGCATTCTTTGTCATTGCCAGCCCCTCTCAACGCTTCACTCCGTCACACTCGCTCCTTCGCTTAGCTCTCATACTTCGCCAACCATCACTCATCTCGCCAGCACTCTTTCTCACATCAACCGTCTACCTCAGCTATCTCGCCTCTCAGCTTCTATCAGCTTCCGTGACTAACTCCTCGGACCATCCTCGCCTACGTCACTCCACTGACATATACTTGCGTGTTCTGACGCTTCTGCCTGCTTTTGCCACTGCTTTTCTCGTGTCTCCATTCTTCTGACATGGTATCAGAGCACCAGGCAACATCACCTGGTGCCCCGTAACTACGTCATCACTCTGCCGCCATCTTCCCGCCATCGCTTTCTCCTGCAATCCTCTGTCACCGCTATCATCGTCCCACGCCGCGTCGCTTCGCCAGCAGCTGACATCAGCAGCTCTGCCTGACAAGTTCTCCGCGCTGAAGAAACGCCTTGTCATCCCAAGGAAGCCGTGCGCCCATCTCCGCGCCCGTGGCCAACAACCGGTGACCTGTCGCCCACATCAGGCGCAAGCAACTCTCGAGCGGCCGTCTGCCATCTGCTACCCGCTGCCCCTCATCTGCCTTCGCCTGCATTTCCTCCTCCTTCATCCCGCCTCATCAGCTTCATCTGCTCCTTCCTCACCGTAATCCTCAGCCCGCCCTCGTCCATCATCTCGAGCCACCCTCTCGCATCGCCGCCTCGTCTTGTCAACAGCTACAGGCAAAACTGCCGCCGTCAGGATATCGGACACCACCAGTCTTCCTGCTCCCACTTCCGAGCCAACTAGGGAACAAGTCGTCACTCTCCTGACATCAGCGGTCCAGTGGACCTCCCCGCTGCGTGACTCCCTCTGCTGCAACCAACCTCC
>SZWC01002483.1:84113-95625 GCA_023375785.1 Penium margaritaceum | reverse complement strand
AAGTCACTTGGATACATTTGTGGACATGGTCAGTGGCACATGCCAACCTTTTCAGGGCATTGCACACAATAGCCACGCCCATCCACCATTATTCTACCTTGTTTATACCTGCAAGGTCATGCCCATTATAACTGCACTGTGATTGGACACGCTGACCGTGGCTGACCCGTGTTATGATTCATAGCCGTTTAATGTACTTGGTAAACTTTGTGGTCATGGTCAGTGTTGACATAGTGTGCCCCTTGCCATGAGTGCCGTTGATTGTGTTCCCTGTGTAGACCAGTGGAGAGTGGTCAAACACCTGATCTGACTTTACATTTGGATTTCGTGGATTTCTTCGTGCAAGATCGAGCTTTCAATCGCTCAATTTAAGTGAGTATTCAGTAAGTTAGCCTGGCCCGAGTTTCGGGTGTTGGGCGGGTGGAATCCGGTACCCGCCATGGGTGGCGGGATAATCCACCGCCGGTGATCCGAGTTCAACTCCAGCGAGCTCCAAATGCACCTGGGCCATAAAAGAAGCAACCAGAGGGCTCTCCTTGACCAGGGTGAACTTCTCCTTGACTTCTGGGCAAGGAAGGGCGCTTCGACGGGTCATCGTTGAAGCGCCTCCCATTGCCTAGCGTGCAAGGCTAGGTGGACGGCTCCACCAAGGGTTACTTTGATGGCCGTAGCAGGGGCTCTACTACTCCGATTTGGGCGTGCTTGGATGCGCTGGAAAGCTTAGATCACAGGCTATAAGGATCTGATGTAATCTTACTGTGCTAACTAACAAAAACGTGCTTTGATGCAGTTCTACTGAATGCAAGGTGTTCTGCCCACTCACATCCGTGATCCTCGTGCTCTACACTCTTCACCATTGGTGTCCATTGGCTGCCCCAAACATTGGTAGCGTCCATCAGCAAGAGCTAGGCATCCTTGAGGGTGCCTCCACATCCACTAGTGCCAACAAAGGGTTATGGGTCCACGTGGCAAGAAGGATCCTAGCTCTACAACGTGCACGCTACCGCCGCGTGCCATGGCACTGACCGAGCAAGACAGCATCGGCGTCTCTAAGTTTGACAAGCTTGGCTTCCACCTGTGGAGGTGGGAGTTTGAGGTCTTCCTTGATGACAAGGGCTTGCTTGAGCAGGTCAAGGGTGAAGAAACTGCGCCTTCGGATACCGCGACGCCGGAGGAAGTGGACACGTACAATAAGCGTAACAAGAATGCGCTTGCTTGTTGGTGTATGCGCTTGCTCCGACGCAGCGCTCCCTCATTCAAGGATGCACGGAGGCCGCGGAGGCGTGGAAGAAGCTATGCACCATCTACTCATCTACCAACCTTGCTAACCAGCTCTTCGTCTTTAAGAGGCTCGTCACCCTTCAAGCTAATGAAGGTGACGACATCATGGAGATCCTGTAGCAGATCGAGTCCCTTATTGCCGAGTGCTTAGCCACCGAGTGGAAGGTCGACCCTCAGCTGCAAGCCATGATCCTCCTTCTGGCTTTGCCGGACAGTTGGAATCCCATGAGGCATCACCACAACAGCACCATCACAGCAGCAGCAATACCCCTCAGCAGAAGCAGCCGTCAAGCATTATCCAAACCAGCAGCAGCAACGATATCTCATTCATCAGCAATGACATCCCTGCCATTAATCAACATCTGCCATGTGCAACCAGACAAGCGAGAGGATCTTGGCTGTCTTCTATTCGAGAGAACGGCCTTCATTGGGATTATCCCTCGACTAAACTACAACCTCACCCTCAACCTCGCCTGCTCTGGAATCCTCTGCATCCTTTTCATTGCTGAGCTTCTTCTTGTACCTCCACCAAGATGATCCACCACCAGGAATAACCGCTCATCTGCTTCATCCAGTCACAGACCTCTACAGCAGTCTCCTGGCCACTCCAAAGCTCCACCTTGACGCAAGGAGCCTCGACAGCAGCCCATCCACACTGAACCGCCACCCAGACTGCCTCTGTCAGGCAACATATTCTCAAAGAACTTCAGCCTCTTTCCAGACACCCCTGACGCAGAAGACACACTCAGCAACTGCACCCACTCATATTTGCTAACCTCAAGCAATGATCCAACCACGATAGAAAAAGGCGCCAACCTTTCTCCTCAGTTTGTTACCAACATCATCCAACCAGCTAGTAGCTCCACCTCCTTGTCCTTCTTCATCTTCGTTCAATATCCAGCAACGACACTCTTGGAGCAAACTGAAGAGCCGTTTGCGGAGACAACACAAGAAGATCCTGTTCTTCTTCCACAGCCACTCTCGCAGTGCGGGAACAAAAGCTGAGCCGACATCCTCCCCACATCCTCAGCAGCAACCATCAGCAAACCTTACCGCCACATGGGATTCCGTGTCCACTTGCCCCACAGACTTACAACCAGCAGATCGTCACGACCACAACCAAGCCCAGGACGAGCCTCTCCAGTCACTTACTGTATCATCACCTCTTTTCACTCATGACGAACTCACCTCCTTCATGCAAACTTTCTACGGTGTCACCCTGGATCTGCACACTCCAAGCTCTGCAAAGATCAACGCACAGCACTCCACAGAAGTCTGCCACCAGCAGACGGAAACTAGAAAACCTCAACCTTCCCTCCTGACTGCCATGGTCACACCAACCGTTTTGAGCTCACCACATCATCTGGAGTGCACACTATCACCGAACACACCAGCTGCAGCTTAGTCTTCACCAGCACTACCAGCAGTTCCTGACCTCCTCAGCATCGCCTCCCAACAATACTAGCAGTACGCAACAGTTAAAGCAACCCGCCATGACCCTTTTCTGCTCACCAACTCTATCAGCCCACTCTCTTCAGCACCTTTTGACTACCTTCTTCTTCCTCCCCATCTGCGCCATGACACAAGCTCGACAGCAACCCTGACACTGCAAAAGCATCACCAGTCCTTGCTCCCCACCAAGCCACGTGGCCTCCAACTCTGTTGTTCTCCGGTCATAAGAGTACTTCTCTCCAATAGATGCTACTCAGTTCTAGAGAACTATCCTCGATCAACAATATCAGCCAAAACTGACACGTCTCTCCCTCGTTACACCGACAGCAACAAATCCACTGAGGCATTGGCAAGCAGCTTGTGTCTTGTGGTATTGAAGGGGGTGTCAGAGAAAAACACCAATACCCACAAGACAAATAGGCACCCGGGTCCGCCGGCACTACCACTGCAGTGGGATCCCAAGTCCTGAAGCCAGGAAAGAAACAATATTCAGCAGTCCGGTGCACCTCCAACAGCCGACACACTGAAAGGTGCCAAACCACTTTTGGAAGCAATGGTCGGAAAAGGCCAAACGGGTATTGGTGCCCCGTAATCACCGGAGCAAACCAGCGACCAAAAAAAATGACCGGCAGGGATGCCAACGGACCGGCAGAGGCGCCAACGACTGAGCGGCTCGGTAGCCACAACGCGACAACGAGCAGGAATGCGGGCTCCGTCACACCAGAGCGGGAACTCCCCAACGGACCAGGCACCGCGCACAGACCAGTGTCTCGCCCCTGCTCAGCAGCAGCAGCAGCAGCAGCTCGTCTGCGGCTGCACCTCAGCTACTATCCACCTTAGTAGCAACCTTCTTTGTTAGATAAGAGTAGGATCCTATATGTACCCGTGCTACTGTATTGCTCTAGTTAATCTACTAAGATTCATGTTTCCTCCATCATCTCGCTGCCCGCCTTCGGGCTGTGGCGCAGTCTTCTTGCTTCTCATCGCTTGGCTGCCCGCCTCTTGGCTGTGGCGCTTCCTTCCGTTCCTCATCGTTTGGCTGCCCGCCTGCAAGCTATGGCGCCCTCAGTTCATTCATCGCTTGTCTTATGCCCGCCTCTCTTGACTGTGGCCTCCGCTCGTTCGCTTACGCTCACTTGCCTAATCTTCATGCAGGTGCGTCCTCGGTAGCTGTGGCTTGCCACGCTGGCTGCCCACACCGAAATACTGCGGTCATCACCATCGACAGTTAAGGCTTGTGCCTCAGTGCTGAGGCCTTTCGGCCCGCGCCTCGGCACTGCCTCCACTCATTCTCAACCCGTTCATCTTTCTAATTGCCGCATCTGATCAATCCTCAGCGCTCATGCTTGAGCACCGCGCCCACGCATACATTCATCTTCTCGTGACTCATTATGCTCGTCCTGTGGTACTGCGGCAATCCCAACAGGTCCAGCCCGCGCCTCGAGCGCTGTGGCTCACCTCGCGCCTCGCCCACATCCCGGGTCGTACCCACTTCACAGTTATTGTTCAAAACAATCTTCTGAAAACTTGGTCACCTTCATCGACGACCACAGCCGCAAACTGTACATCTACAACATCAAGAAGAAGAGTGATGTGCTCTCATGCATGGAGGAGTTCGTGGCATCAGTGAAGCGGCAAACGGAGTTTAAGGTGAAAGCATTTCAGAGCGATAATGGCGAAAAGTACGAGGGCTACTCTGCATGGATGAAGAGCAAGGCGATCGTGTCAGAAGAATACAGACACGAGAACAGCGGCAGCAAAAGCAGGAAGAAGCATCGGAACATGCACATGTACGTCAGCGTAAGCAAGAGCGTCCGTGGAGTTAGTCGCGGGAGCTGATGGAGGCAGAGACGCGAGGTAGTTGACGTAGAAAGGTTGATGTTAGATAGAGTGCTGGCGAGGGGAGTGACGCCTGGCAGAGTATGAGAGCTGAGCAAAGGAGCGAGAGTGACAGAGCGAAGTGTTGAGAGTTAGCGAAGACAGAAAGTGTGAGGGATGAGCAGAGCGAAGACACGGCGACGAAGCCGGAGAACCAAATGGGAATGGGATGAGCTTAACTGCTCTGGTTAACGTGAGGGAATGAACATCCTTGGTCATAAAAGGACAGAACAGGACAAACAAGCAGAGCAACGACTTCTTTGCGCTACCCGGACGCGGGTGACAGATGTCACGTTATTAGCGGATGGCTTGACATGTTGGGCTCAACGGTTAGTCTGACCGAGGGCCGTTGGGTCAAGGTGGTTTGGTCGCGGACCTGAACCGTTATTGAGAAGTCAGAAGAACTCTTGTCGGAGTCGATGATTTCCAGCAGATCGCCTGGTAGAAAACTACGCCACATTCTCGCAGCAGAACGGCGTCACCGAGAGGGCGAACTGCACCATCCTAAACATGTTCCGGTCTATGTTGAGCGATTCCGGCCTCGCGTAAAAGTACTGGGAGATGGAGGGACGGACAGCGGCATACATCATGAACCTGACACCGACGAAGCCACTGAAAGATGCGGAATCCAGGGTAGGGAAGACGCCACAAGTGGTATGGAGCAGGAGGAAACCAACTGTGGCTCACCTCCGTATATTTCGCTGCGTTGCACATGCTGTTGTGAAGGCACGGGAGGGGCGGGGCAAGCTGGACCCGCGGACTCACCGGTGCATCTTCGTCAGGTACGAGAGTCGGAGCAAGGTGTACCGGCTCTTCGACCCGCGGAGGCTGCTGATGTCAGCTGCGGACAAAGCAAAGAGGCGCGGGGTGACAGTAGCAGTGATAGATGAATGCGAGCAGAAGTGTTGGAGAAGAGATGGCAGTAGAGTGATGACGCAGTTCCAAGGCACTAGGTGATGTTACCTGATGCTCTGATACCATGTCAGAAGAATGTAGACACAATAGCAGCGACAACAGAAGCAGGCAGAAGCATCGGAACATGCACATGTACGTCAGCGTAAGAAAGAATGGTCCGAGGAGTTAGTCGCGGGAGCTGATAGAGGCTGAGACGCGAGGCAGTTGAGGTAGACAGGTTGATGTGAGAGAGAGTGCTGACGATGGGAGCGACGCCTGGCGGAGTATGAGAGCTGAGCGAAGGAGCGAGAGTGACAGAGCGAAGCGTTGAGAGTTGGCGAAGACAGAAAGTACGAGGGATGAGCAGAGCAAAGACACGGCGGTGAAGCCGCGGGACCAAAGGGGAACAAGATGAGCAGAACTATTCTGGTTAACTCGAGGGAATGAACATCCTCAGTCATAAAAGGACAAGACAGAGAAACAAGCAGAGCAACAATGTCTTTCCGCTAGCCAGACGCGGGTGAGAGATGTCACGTTATTAAGGGATGGCTTGACATGTTGGGCTCAATGGTTAGTCTGACCAAGGGCCGTTGGGTGAAGGTGGTTCAGTCTCGGACCTGAACCGTTATTGAGAAGTCGGAATAACTATTGTCAGAGTCGATGATTTCCAACAGACCCCCTGAGTCCGACAAGAGTTAGTGGCAGTATTTTTCCCAATCTTCTGGGAGTTGACCATTACAGTGTTCAAGAAGACCCTTCCACATGGCGTGCTGATCATTTGGATGAGCTGCCACCAGATAGTGTAGGTCTCCGGTCATGAAGCGTCGCAGCCATGCACGGAGACCGTAGTCAAGGCTATCATGCTTTCTGGTCATCTCAGCTGGGGAGCAGCGCTTGCCAAGATGCTTGGATCTTCGAAGGAGGGTATTGGTAGTTGCAAATCCACCAACGAGCTCTGGGTAGAGAAGGTTGTAGATTTGAGTTTGCCATTTTTGGATAATGCTCACTTCCTTGTNGCCGAGAGTGGTGATCAGATCAGCACGAGAGCAGTTAGCAGCAGGGACGAGGAGTAGTTGAATGGGCGCAGGGATGTAACCTCGTGCGCTTGGGGAATTTCGACGTAGGCGCAGGTCGTCGCGGAGCAGGCGATGCGACCGGGCAAATCCGTGTGCCGAACAGAGAATGATACTGATGGAGTAGTAATTGATGATGGAGTGGGCGCAGGGACAAACCTCGTGCGCGACGGATGTTTTTGGCGTGGGCGCAGGTCGTTGCGCAATGGGCGATGCGACCGGGCGGAACCTTGTGCCGAGCGGAGCGGAAGCGGATGATGGCGGAGGATTGATGGATGATGGAGTGGGCGCAGGGGCAAGCCGCGTGCGCTTGAAGGATGTTTCTGCGTGGGTGCAGGTCGTCGCGGAAAACAGCGATGCGACCAGGCGGATCCTTGTGCCGAACTGAAGACAATGCGGAAGCGGAGGAAGCGATTGATTGATGAGTGGGCGCAGGGGCAGAACCTCGTGCGCGATAAAGCGATGCTGATGCGGATGATGAATGGAAGGTGAATAATGCTGATGATGGTGAAGCAGAGATGAGGCAGGAACGAGTGCCTGATGAAGTAGATGAAACTGGAGCGAGGAGGAGGAGGAATGACGGAGACAAGCGAAGATGAAGGCCGAAGGCTGATGCTGATAAAGGAGGCGGGAGACAGGGAGAGACACAAGCGGAGAGAGCCAAGATGGAAGACAATGCGGTAGGAAGGCAGAGTGACACAACTACTTCTTTTAACGTTTAGGAGAGTGACGACCTGTTGCCCCAGTTGGCTCGGAAGTGGGAGCAGGAGGACTGGTGGTGTCCGATGTCCTGTCAGCTCGAAGAAGTTGGTTGCGGTAGAGGGAGTCAAGCAGCGGGCAGATCCACTAGACCGATGATGTCAAGAGAGTGACAGCTTGTTCCCCAGCTGGCTCGGAAGTGGAGCAGGAAGACTGGTGGTGTCCGATATCCTAACGGCGGCAGTTTTGGCTGCAGCTGTTGACGAGACAAGTCGGCGATGCGAGAGGGTGGCTCAAGATGATGAACGAGGGCGGGCTGAGGATGACGGCGAGGAGGGACAGATGAGGCTGATAAGGTATGATTAAAGAGGAGGAGATGCTTTCGGAGGCAGATGTGATGAGGGGCAGCAGATGGCGGGCGGCAGGAAGCTTCTTGGTGGTTGACGGCAGATGGCGGCTTGAGAGTTTCTTGCAGCTGCTGTGGGCGACAAGTCACTGGTAGTTGGCCACGGGCGCGGAAATGGGCGCAGGGCTTCCTTGGGATGACAAGGCGTTTCTTCAACGTGGAGAACTTGTCAGGCGGGGCTGCTGATGCCAGCTGTGGACGAAGCGAAGAGGCGCAGGGTGACGGTAGCAACGATAGATGAATGTGTGCACAAGTGTTGGAGAAGAGATGGCGGCAGAGTGATGACGCATTTCCAAGGCACCAGGTGATGTTACCTGATGCTCTGATACCATGTCAGAAGAATGTAGACACGAGAACAGCGGCAACAAAAGTAGGCAGAAGCATCGGAACATGCACATGTACATCAGCGTAAGCAAGAGCGATCCGAGGAGTTAGTCGCGGGAGCTGATAGAGGATGAGACACGAGGTAGTTGACGTAGACAGGTTAATGTGAGAGAGAGTGCTGATGAGGGGAGCGACGCCTGGCGGAGTATGAGAGCTGAGCGAAGGAGCGAGAGTGACAGAGCGGAGCGTTGAGAGTTGGCAAAGACAGAAAATGTGAGGGATGAGCAGAGCGAACACACGACGGCGAAGCCGCAGAACCAAAGGGGAACAAGATGAGCAGAACTGTTCTGGTTAACTCGAGGGAATGAACATCCTTGGTCATAAAAGGACAGGACAGGACAAACAAGCAGAGCAACGGCTTCTTTGCGCTAGCCGGACGCAGGTGACAGATGTCACGTTATTAGGGGATGGCTTGACATGTTGGGCTCAACGGTTAGTCTGACCGCAGGCCGTTGGGTCAAGGTGGTTTGGTCTCGGACCTGAACCGTTATTGAGAAGTCAGAATAACTCTTGTCGGAGTCGATGATTTCCAACAGATCGCCTGGTAGAAAACTATGCCACATTCTCTGCAACAGAACGGCGTCACCAAGAGGGCGAACTGCACCATCCTAAACATGTTCCGGTCTATGTTGAGCGATGCCGGCCTCGCATAAAAGTACTGGGAGGAGGAGGCACGGACAGCGGCATACATCATGAACCTGACACCGATGAAGCCGCTGAAAGATGCAGAGTCTGGGCAAGGAAGGGCGCATCGACGGGTCATCGTCGAATCGCCTCCCGTTGTCTAGTGTGCAAGGCAAGGTGGGCGGCTCCACCAAGGGTTACTTTGATGGCCCTAGCAGGGACTCTACTGCTCCGATGTGGGCGTGCTTGGATGCGTTGGAAAGCTTAGATCAAATGCCATGAGGATCAGATATAATCTCACTGTGCTCAGTAACAAAAACGTGCTTCGATTCAGTTCTACTGAATGCGACGTGTTCTGCCCACTCACATCCGTGATCCTTGTGCTCCACACTCTTCACCATTGGTGTCCATTGGCTGTCCCAAACATTGGTAGAGTGCATCATCAAGAGCTAGGTATCCTTCATGGTGCCTCCACACCCACTAGTGCCAACAGTCAGTGGCACATGCCAACTTTGTCAAGGCATTGCGCACAGTAGCCGTGTCAAGCCTCCGGTTTTTTACCTTGTTTATACCTGTAAGGTCATGCCTAGTACATCTGAACTGTGATTGGGTACTCTGACCTTGGCTGACTCGTGTTATGATGCGTAGAAGTCAAAGTCACTTGGTAAACTTCGTGCTCATGGTCAGTGGCACATGCCAACTTTGTCAAGACATTGCCCACAATAGCCACACCGAGCCACCAGTATTCTACCTTGTTTATACCTGCAAGGTCATGTCCAGTATGTCTGCACTGTGATTGGACACCCTGACCGTGGCTGACTCGAGTTATAGTTCGTCGCCGTTTAATGTACTTGGTAAACTTTGTGGTCATGGTCAGTGGCACATGCCAACTTTGTCAAGGCATTGCGCACAATAGCCGTGCGAAGCCACCGGTTTTTTACCTTTTTTATACGTGCAAGGTCATGCAAATTACATGTGCCTTGTGATTGGGCACTCCGAATGTGGCTGACTCGTGTTACAATTCGTAGAAGTTAAAGTCACATGGTAAACGTTGTGGTCATGGTCAGAGGCACATGCCAACTTTGTCAAGGCATTGCGCACAATAGCCGTGCCAAGCCACTGGTTTTTTACCTTGTGTATACCTGCAAGGTCATGCATATTAGATGTGCACTGTGATTGGGCACTCTGACCGTGGCTGACTTGTGTTAAAATTCGTTAAGTTAAAGTCACTTGGTAAACTTCATGGTCATGGTCAGTGGCACATGCCAATTTGTTAAGGCATTGCGCACAATAACCACATTGAGCCACCAGTATTCTCTCTTGTTTATACCTGTAAGGTCATTCCCAGTATATGTGCACTGTGATTGGACACTCTGACCGTGGCTGACTTGTGTCATAATTCATAGCCGTTTAATGTACTTTGTAAAATTTGTGGTCATGGTCAGTGGTACATGCCAACTTTGTCAAGGCATTGCGCACAATAGCCGTGCCAAGCCACCTGTTTTTTACCTTGTTTATACCAGTAAGGTCATGCATGTTAGATGTGTACTATGATTGGGCACTCTGATCGTGGCTGACTTGTCTTACAATTCGTAGAAGTTAAAGTCACTTGGAAAAATTTGTGATCATGGTCAGTGGCACATGCAAACTTTGTCAAGGCATTCCGCACAATAGTCACACCGAGCCACCAGTATTCTACATTGTTTGCACCTTCAAGATCATGCCTAGTACATCTGCACAGTGATTGGACACTCTGACCGTGGGTGACGCGTGTTATGATTCGTAGCCGTTTAAGGTACTTGGTAAACAGTGTGGTCATGGTCAGTGGCACATGTCAACTTTGTCAAGACATTGCGCACAATAGCTGTGCCAAGCCACCGGTTTTTAACCTTCTTCATACCTGCAAGGTCAAGCATATTATATGTGCACTATGATTGGGCAATCTGAGTGTGGCTGACTCGTGTTACGATTCGTAGAAGTTAAAGTCACTTGGTAAACTTTGTGGTCATGGTCAGTGGCACATGCCAACTTTGTCAAGGCATTGCGCACAATAGCCGTGCCAAGCCACTGGTTTTTTACATTGTGTATACCTGTAAGGTCATGCATATGAGATGTGCACTGTGATTGGGCACTTTGAACATGGTTGACTTGTGTTACGATTCGTATAAGTTAAGGTCACTTGGTAAACTTTGTGGTCATGGTCAGTGGCACATGCCAACTTTGTCAAGTCATTGCACAAAATAGCCACACGGAGACACCAGTATTCTACCTTTTTTGTACCTGCAACATCATGCCTAGTACATCTGCACTGTGATTGGATACTCTGACCGTGGCTGACTCGTGTTATGATCAATTGAAGTAAAAGTCACTTGGATACATTTGTGGTCATGGTCAGGGGCACATGCCAACTTTGTCAAGGCATTGCGCACAATACCCACACCAAGCCACCAGCATTCTACCTTGTTTGTACCTGCAAGATCATGCATAGTACATCTGCACTATGATTGGACACTCTGAGCGTGGCTGACTCGTGTTATGAGTCATAGCCGTTTAAGGTACTTGGTAAACGTTGTGGTCATGGTCAGTGGCACATGCTAACATTGTCCAGGCATTGCGCACAATAGCCATTCCGAGCCACCCGTATTCTACCTTGTTTGAACCTGCAAGATCATGCCTAGTACATCTGCACTTTGATTGGACACTCTGACCGTGGCTGACTCGTGTTATGATCAATATATGTAAAAGTCACTTGGATACATTTGTGGTCATGGTCAGTGGCACATGCCAACTTTGTCAAGGCATTGCGCACAATAGCCACACC
>SZWC01002483.1:52230-64895 GCA_023375785.1 Penium margaritaceum | reverse complement strand
GGATGAGCTGCCACCAGATAGTGTAGGTCTCTGGTCATGAAGCGTCGCAGCCATGCACGGAGACCGTAGTCAAGGCTATCCTGCTTTCTGGTCATCTCAGCTGGGGAGCAGCGCTTGCCAAGATGCTTGGATCTTCCAAGGAGGGTATTGGTAGTTGCAAATCCACCAACGAGCTCTGGGTAGAGAAGGTTGTAGATTTGAGTTTGCCATTTTTGGATAATGCTCACTTCCTTGTGGATGATTTCGGCAGCTTGTCCTTGTCCCACTACGGCAGAGATAGGGGCAGGTACTGGGGACCCTTCTTCCACTGGATCCTCTTCTTCTTCCTCTTCTTCCTCTGCTGGTACCAGATCAATTTTGAGGATGGATCTGGAGTTGGGGTCCTTAGGCAGTGGTGGAATGATGAGATTGTCTCGGTAGGAGAGAGTGATCCATCGCTGTTTCCATGCTTCCTGCTGCAGGCTGAACCGGAGTTTTGGTCCTTTCCTTGCATTGATGCGTAGGTGATGGAATGACATATCCACGAGGTTGAAGAGATGTCCCCATATCAGAAGGAAGGTTGCATTGTAGAGATGTGGAGGATGCTGAGGCGTGCGCTAATGCTCGTAGGCCCCGAGAAGGAAGTCCGAAACACGGTACTCATTGATAGAGATGGTGCTGGTCAAGGTCAGCACATTATGTGACCAGCTATAGATGTTGCTTCCATCTTCTTCAAGAATGGGGCAGCCATCCCAAGGGTTGGCCATGCTAGATGGAGGAGAAGGGCAATGGCAGTTGAAGCGGCGGATCACGATTGAAGAATGAGAGGTTAAGCCAAGAGTGGTGATCAGATCAGCATGAGAGCAGTTAGCAGCAGGGACGAGGAGTAGTTGAATGGGCACAGGGATGTAACCTCGTGCGCTTGGGGAATTTCGACGTAGGCGCAGGTCGTCGCGGAGCAGGCGATACGACCGGGCAAATCCGTGTGCCGAACAGAGAATGATACTGATGGAGTAGTAATTGATGATGGAGTGGGTGCAGGGACAAACCTCGTGCGCGACGGATGTTTTTGGCGTGGGCACAGGTCGTTGCGCAATGGGCAATGCGACCGGGCGGAACCTTGTGCCGAGCGGAGCGGAAGCGGATGATGGCGGAGGATTGAAGGATGATGGAGTGGGGGCAGGGGCGAGCCGCGTGTGCTTGAAGGAAGTTTTTGCGTGGGTGTAGGTCATCGCGGAAAAGGGCGATGCGACCGGGCGGATCCTTGTGCCGAACTGAAGATGCTGCGGAAGCGGAGGAAGCGATTGATTGATGAGTGGACACAGGGGCAGAACCTCGTGCACGATAAAGCGATGCTGATGCGGATGATGAATGGAAGGTGAATAATGCTGATGATGGTGAAGCAGAGATGAGGCAGGAACGAGTGCCTGATGAAGTAGATGAAACTGGAGCGAGGAGGAGGAGGAATGATGGAGACGAGCGAAGATGAAGGCCGAAGGCTGATGCTGATAAAGGAGGCGGGAGACAGGGAGAGACACAAGCGGAGAGAGCCGAGATGGAAGACAATGCGGTAGGAAGGCAGAGTGACACAACTACTTCTTTTAACGTTTAGGAGAGTGACGGCCTGTTCCCCCAGTTAGCTCGGATGTGGGAGCAGGATGACTGGTGGTGTCCGATGTCGTGTCAGCTGGAAGAAGTTGGTTGCGGTAGAGGGAGTCAGGCAGCGGGCAGATCCACTGGACCGCTGATGTCAAGAGAGTGACAGCTTGTTCCCCAGCTGGCTCGGAAGTGGAGCAGGAAGACTGGTGGTGTCCGATATCCTGACGGCGGCAGTTTTGGCTGTAGCTGTTGACGAGACAAGTCGGCGATGTGAGAGGGTGGCTCAAGATGATGAACGAGGGCGGGCTGAGGATGACGGCGAGGAGGGACAGATGAGGCTGATAAGGTATGATTAAAGAGGAGGAGATGCTTGCGGAGGCAGATGTGATGAGGGGCAGCAGATGGCGGGCGGCAGGAAGTTTCTTGGTGGTTGACGGCAGATGGCGGCTTGAGAGTTTCTTGCAGCTGCTGTGGGCGACAAGTCACTGGTAGTTGGCCACGGGCGCGGAAATGGGCGCAGGGCTTCCTTGGGATGACAAGGCGTTTCTTCAACGTGGAAAACTTGTCAGGCGGGGCTGCTGATGCCAGCTGCGGACGAAGCAAAGAGGCACAGGGTGACGGTAGCAGCGATAGATGAATGTGTGCACAAGTGTTGGAGAAGAGATGGCGGCAGAGTGATGACGCAGTTCCAAGGCACCAGGTGATGTTACCCGATGCTCTGATACCATGTCAGAAGAATGTAGACACGAGAACAGCGGCAACAAAAGCAGGCAGAAGCATCGGAACATGCACATGTACATCAGCGTAAGCAAGAGCGGTCCGAGGAGTTAGTCGCGGGAGCTGATAGAGGATGAGACACGAGGTAGTTGACGTAGACAGGTTGATGTGAGAGAGAGTGCTGACGAGGGGAGCGACGCCTGGCGGAGTATGAGAGCTGAGCGAAGGAGCAAGAGTGACAAAGCGAAGCGTTGAGAGTTGGCGAAGACAGAAAATGCGAGGGATGAGCAGAGCGAAGACACGACGGCGAAGCCGCAGAACCAAAGGGGAACAAGATGAGCAGAAGTGTTCTGGTTAACTCGAGGGAATGAACATCCTCGGTCATAAAAGGACAGGATAGGACAAACAAGCAGAGCAACGGCTTCTTTGCGCTAGCCGGACGCGGGTGACAGATGTCACATTATTAAGGGATGGCTTGACATGTTGGGCTCAACGGTTAGTCTGACCGAGGGCCGTTGGGTCAAGGTGGTTTGGTCTTGGACCTGAACTGTTATTGAGAAGTCAGAATAACTCTTGTCGGAGTCGATGATTTCCAACAGATCGCCTGGTAGAAAACTATGCCACATTCTCTACAACAGAACGGCGTCACCGAGAGGGCAAACTGCACCATCCTAAACATGTTCCGGTCTATGTTGAGCGATGCCGGCCTCGCGTAAAAGTACTGGGAGGAGGAGGCACGGACAGCGGCATACATCATGAACCTGACACCGATGAAGCTGCTGAAAGATGTAGAGTCCAGGGTGTGGAAGACGCCACAAGTGGTATGGAGCAGGAGGAAGCCAACTGTGGCTCACCTCCGTACATTTGGCTGCGTTGCACATGCTGTTGTGAAGGCACGGGAGGGGCGAGGCAAGCTGGACCCGCGGACTCACCGGTGCATCTTCGTCGCGTACGAGAGTGGGAGCAAGGTGTACCGGCTCTTCGACCCGCGGAGGCAGCAGATCGTGAAGAGTCATGACGTCACGTTCGACGAGGATAGTCGTTGGACGGACAAGGACGCAGGTCTTTCCAAGCGTGGGGAGTGGCTGCCACTCCTCGAGGGGGAGACGCCAGAGGACGCAAAAGAGGGTGACGTCTGAGCGGCTCCAACCGGCGGGAACCATGCGGGGGATGCAGGAGCGGCTGATGTGCGTTCAGCTGAGTCAGACAATGAGTCTGAGGAACAGACAGCAGTGGAGCTGAACAAGGAGGCGGGGAGTGAGCTCGCGTCTTCACGCTCCCCGAGAGAGGGGGAGTAGGCTACTTACGTGAGCGGCGTCGTGAGGTGGTAGCAGCAGCACCAGCAGCAGCCTCAACAGCAGCAGCCTCAAAGAAGCGGACGCGCAAGGAGGACGGCAAAGAGGTACAATGCCACGGAGGGCATCTGGATCGGGCTTGCTCGAGCGTTCTTTACACAAGAGGAGCCCGAAACCGTCAAGGATGCATTGCAGCAGAAGGATGGGGCTGACTGGGAGGGAGCAATAAAATCTGAGCTCGCCTCCCACGAGGAGAATGGAACTTGGGAGCTGGTCGACAGGCCGGAAGGCGAGAAAGTCATCGGCTCCAAGTGGATCTTCAAGAAGAAGCTCATCAAGGAGGGGAAGGTGGAGCGGTACAAGGTGCGGCTGGTGGCGAATGGGTACGCCCAGCGAAAGGGTGAACACTACGACAAAACCTTTGCACCAGTGGCAAAGTTCGCCTCCATCCGCTCCATCCTCTCCGTGGCGGCAGCGCGCGACTACAAAGTCCACCAAATGGACGTGAAAACCGCATTTCTCAACGGTGACCTGGACAAGGAGGTCTACATGGAGGTGCCGAAAGGGTGGACGCGCCGCCGGGGAAGGTGTGCCGGCTTCGCAATACGTTCTACGGGCTGAAGCGAGGGCCACTCATGTGGTGCCTGAAAATGGACGGCTTCATGGCCGAGCTTGGCTTCAAGCGCTGCGATGCGGATCACAGCGTGTACGTGCGGAAGAAGACGGGGTTGCACCAGATTGTGGTACTTTATGTTGATGATCTCATCCTCGTGTTGTCGGACATGAAGGAGTTGGTGAACCTGAAGCGACAGCTGGGCGGTCGGCTCAAAATGACCGACATGGGCGAGCTCGGGTACTACCTCGGCGTCGCCATCAAGAGGGACCGCAAGGCACGCACGCTCGAGATGGGGCAGGCAAAATACGTGCAAGAAGTGCTCCGTTGCTACATCATGAAGGAGTGCAACCCCATCGGCACACCCATGACCACCACATGTGAGCTGAGCTCGAGCATGGGACCAAGCACGGACGAGGAGAAGGAGGAGATGGCAGGTGTACCATACCAGTCTGTAGTGGGGAGCATCATGTACGCCATGGTAGCGACGCGGCCCAACCTGGCCTTTGCGGAGGGCAAAGTGAGCCGGTATGTTGCTGACCCGGGGCCGCTGTATTGACAAGAGGTGAAGCGGATCATCCGCTAACTCAAGGCGACAAAACAATCGCGACTCGTGTTTGGAGGGGGAGCGCGTGACGACTCCCTCGAGTTGGTCGGCTACTCCGATGCCGACTGGGCTGGTGACGTGGATGACAGAGAATCAACGTCGGGGTACGTGCTTGTGCTTGGTGGTGCAGTAGTTTCATGGGTAAGCGGAAAGCAGGACTGCGTGGCGCTGTCCAGTACCGAAGCGGAGTACATCGCACTCGCGGAAGCCACAAAGGAGGCGGCGTGGCTGTGGCGGCTGTTAAAGGAGATCGGCGTGCCGCAAAAGAAGCTGGCGGTACTCAATGTGGACAACATGAGTGTCATCAGCCTGACCCAGAACCCAGTGCTGAACAGGAGGACCAAGCACATCGAGATCCGGCATCACTACGCGTGGGACTTGGTGGTGAAGGGAGACCCGACTATTGTGCATTGTGGCACTAAGCGCATGCTTGCCGACGCCATGACTAAGACCCAGCCCAAGGACAGGCACGACGCGAGCTACATAGAGCTCGGTATGCGCTGTGAGGTTTGAAATGTTGCAGGTCCCAAGGACAGGGTGTCCAGGCTGCGGTGCAAGGAGGAGATTGTTGACATGGTGTGCCCCTTGCCATGAGTGCCGTTGACTGTGGTCCCTGGTTTGACCACTGGAGAGTGGTCGAACACCTGATGAAACTTTAGATTTGGATTTCTTGGAGTGTTCCATGCAAAATCGAGCTTTGAATCGCTCGATTTGAGTGAGTATTCAGAAAGTTAGCCTGGCCCGAAATTCGGGTGTTGGGCGGGTGGAATCTGGTACCCGCCATGGGTGGCGGGATAATACACCGCCGGTGATCCGAGTTCAACTCCAGCGAGCTCCAAATGCACCTGGGCCATAAAAGAAGCAACCAGAGGACTCTCCTTCACCAGGATGAACTTCTTATTGACTTCTGGGCAAGGAAGGGCGCTTCGACGGGTCATCGTCGAAGCGCCTCCCGTTGCCTAGTGTGCAAGGCAAGGTGGGCGGCTCCACCAAGGGTTGCTTTGATGGCCCTAGCAGGGACTCTACTGCTCCGATGTGGGCGTGCTTGGATGCGTTGGAAAGCTTAGATCAAATGCCATAAGGATCAGATATAATCTCACTGTGCTCAGAAACAAAAACGTGCTTCGATTCAGTTCTACTGAATGCGACGTGTTCTGCCCACTCACATTCGTGATCCTTGTGCTCCACACTCTTCACCATTGGTGTCCATTGGCTGTCCCAAACATTGGTAGAGTGCATCATCAAGAGCTAGGTATCCTTCATAGTGCCTCCACACCCACTAGTGCCAACAGTCAGTGGCACATGCCAACTTTGTCAAGGCATTGCGCACAATAGCCATGTCAAGCCTCCGGTTTTTTACCTTGTTTATACCTGTAAGGTCATGCCTAGTACATCTGAACTGTGATTGGGTACTCTGACCGTGGCTGACTCGTGTTATGATGCGTAGAAGTCAAAGTCACTTGGTAAACTTCGTGCTCATGGTCAGTGACACATGCCAACTTTGTCAAGGCATTGCCCACAATAGCCACACCGAGCCACCAGTATTCTACCTTGTTTATACCTGCAAGGTCATGTCCAGTATGTCTGCACTGTGAGTGGACACCCTGACCGTGGCTGACTCGTGTTATAGTTCGTCGCCGTTTAATGTACTTGGTAAACTTTTTGGTCATGGTCAGTGGCACATGCCAACTTTGTCAAGGCATTGCGCACAATAGCCGTGCCAAGCCACCGGTTTTTTACCTTCTTTATACGTGCAAGGTCATGCAAATTACATGTGCCTTGTGAATGGGCACTCCGAATGTGGCTGACTCGTGTTACAACTCGTAGAAGTTAAAGTCACATGGTAAACGTTCTGGTCATGGTCAGAGGCACATGCCAACTTTGTCAAGGCATTGCGCACAATAGCCGTGCCAAGCCACTGGTTTTTTACCTTGTGTATACCTGCAAGGTCATGCATATTAGATGTGCACTGTGATTGGGCACTCTGACCGTGGTTGACTCGTGTTACGATTCGTAGAAGTTAAAGTCACTTGGTAAACTTTGTGGTCATGGTCAGTGGCACATGCCAACTTTGTCAAGGCATTGCGCACAATAGCCGTGCCAAGCCACCGGTTTTTTACCTTGTTTATACCAGTAAGGTTATGCATGTTAGATGTGTACTATGATTGGGCACTCTGATCGTGGCTGACTTGTCTTACGATTCGTAGAAGTTAAAGTCACTTGGAAAACTTTGTGGTCATAGTCAGTGGCACATGCCAACTTTGTCAAGGCATTGCGCACAATAGCCGTGCCAAGCCACCGGTTTTTTACCTTGTTTATACCAGTAAGGTTATGCATGTTAGATGTGTACTATGATTGGGCACTCTGATCGTGGCTGACTTGTCTTACGATTCGTAGAAGTTAAAGTCACTTGGAAAACTTTGTGGTCATAGTCAGTGGCACATGCCAACTTTGTCAAGGCATTGCGCACAATAGCCGTGCCAAGCCACCGGTTTTTTACCTTGTTTATACCAGTAAGGTTATGCATGTTAGATGTGTACTATGATTGGGCACTCTGATCGTGGCTGACTTGTCTTACGATTCGTAGAAGTTAAAGTCACTTGGAAAACTTTGTGGTCATAGTCAGTGGCACATGCCAACTTTGTCAAGGCATTGCGCACAATAGCCGTGCCAAGCCACCGGTTTTTTACCTTGTTTATACCAGTAAGGTTATGCATGTTAGATGTGTACTATGATTGGGCACTCTGATCGTGGCTGACTTGTCTTACGATTCGTAGAAGTTAAAGTCACTTGGAAAACTTTGTGGTCATAGTCAGTGGCACATGCCAACTTTGTCAAGGCATTGCGCACAATAGCCGTGCCAAGCCACTGGTTTTTTACCTTGTGTATACCTGCAAAGTCATGCATATTAGATGTGCACTGTGATTGGGCACTCTGACCGTGGTTGACTCGTGTTACGATTCGTAGAAGTTAAAGTCACTTGGTAAACTTTGTGGTCATGGTCAGTGGCACATGCCAACATTGTCCAGGCATTGCGCACAATAGTCATTCCGAGCCACCCGTATTCTACCTTGTTTGAACCTGCAAGATCATGCCTAGTACATCTGCACTTTGATTGGACACTCTGACCGTGGCTGACTCGTGTTATGATCAATATATGTAAAAGTCACTTGGATACATTTGTGGTCATGGTCAGTGGCACATGCAAACTTTGTCAAGGCATTGCGCACAAAAGCCACACCGAGCCACCCGTATTCTACCTTGTTTGCAACTGCAAGTTCATGCCTAGTACATCTGCACTGTGATTGAACACTCTGACCGTGGGTGACGCGTGTTATGATTCATAGCCATTTAAGGCACTTGGTAAACAGTGTGGTCATGGTCAGTGGCACATGCCAACTTTATCAAGGCATTGCGCACAGTAGCCGTGCCAAGCCACCGGTATTTTATCTTGTTTATACCAGCAAGGTCATGCATATCAGATGTACACTGTGGTTGGGCACTCTGAATGTGGCTGACGCGTGTTAAGATTCGTAGAAGTTAAAGTCACTTGGTAAACGTTGTGGTCATAGTCAGTGGCACATGCCAACTTTGTCAAGGCATTGCGCACAATAGCCGTGCCAAGCTACCGGTTTTTTACATTGTGTATACCTGTAAGGTCATGCACATTAGATGTGCACTGCGATTGGGCACTCTGACCGTGGCTGACTCGTGTTACGATTCGTAGAAGTTATGATTCATAGTCGTTTAAGGTACTTGGTAAACTTTTTGATCATGGTCAGTGGCACATGCCACTTTTGTCAAGGCATTGCTTACAATAGTCCTGCCAAGCCACCGGTCTTTTACCTTTTTTATATCTGTAAGGTAATGCATATTAGATGTTCAATGTGATTGGGCACTCTGAATGTGGCTGACTCGTGTTACAATTCGTATAAGTCAAAGTCACTTGGTAAACTTTGTGGTCATCAAGATTGGCACATGCCAACTTTGTCAAGGCATTGCGCACAATAGCCGTGCCAAGCCACCGGTTTTTTACCTTGTTTATACCTGCAAGGTCATGCATGTTAGATGTGCACAACGATTGGACACTCTGACCATGGCTGACTCGTGTTCCGATTCGTAGAAGTTAAAGTCACTTGGTAAACTTTGTGGTCATGGTCAGTGGCACATGACAACTTTGTCAAGGCATTGCACACAATAGCCACATCAAGCCACAAGTGTTTTACCTTGTTTACACCTGCAAGATCATGCCTAGTACATCTGCACTGTGATTGGACACTCTGACCGTGGCTGACTCGTGTCATGATCAATAGACGGAACGTCACTTGGATACAGATGTGATCATGGTCAGTGGCACATGCCAACTTTATCAAGGCATTGCGCACAATAGCCACACCAAGACACCAGTATTCTACCTTGTTTATACCTGTAAGGTCATGTCCAGTGTCTCTGCACTGTGAGTGGATACTCTGACCGTGGCTGACTAGTGTTATAATTCGTAGCCGTTTAATATACTTGGTAAACTTTGTGGTCATGGTCAGTGGCACATGCCAACTTTGTCTAGGCATTGCGCCCAATAGCCGTGTCAAGCCACCGGTTTTTTTCCTTCTTTATACGTGCAAGGTCATGCATATTACATGTGCCTTGTGATTGGGCACTCCGAATGTGGCTGACTCGTGTTACAATTTGTAGAAGTTGAAGTCACTTGGTAAACTTTGTGGTCATGGTCAGTGGCACATGCCAACTTTGTCAAGGCATTGCCCACAATAGCCGTACCAAGCCACCCGTTTTTTACCTTGTGTATACCTGCAAGGTCATGCATATTAGATGTGCACTGTGTTTGGGCACTCTGACCGTGGCTGACTCGTCTTACCACTCGTAGAAGTTAAAGTCACTTGGTAAACATTGTGATCATGGTCAGTGGCACATGCCAACATTGTCAAGGCATTGCGCACAGTAGCCATTCCAAACCACCAGTATTCTACCTTGTTTGAACCTTCAAGGTCATGTCTAGTACATCTGCAGTGCGATTGGACACTCTGACCGTGGCTGACTTGTGTTATGATCAATAGATGTAAAAGTCACTTGGATACATTTATGGTCATGGTCAGTGGCACATGCCAACTTTGTCAAGGCATTGCACACAATAGCCACACCGAGCCACCAGTATTATACCTTGTTCATACCTGCAAGGTCATGCCCATTATATCTTCACTGTGATTGGACAATCTGCCCGTGGCTGACTCGTGTTATGATTCATAGCCGTTTAAGGTACTTGGTAAACATTATGGTCATGGTAAGTGGCACATGCCAACTTGGTCAAGGCATTGCGCACAATAGCCATGTCAAGCCACCCAATTTGTACCTTGTTTATACCTGCAAGGTCATGCCTAGTACATCTGAACTGTGATTGGGCCCTCTGACTGTGGCTGACTCGTGTTATGATCAGTAGAGGTAAACGTCACTTGGTAAACTTTGTGGTCATGGTCGGTGGCACATGCCAATTTATCAAGGCATTGCGCACAATAGCCACACCGAGCCACCAGTATTCTACCTGGTTTATACATGTGAGGTCATGCCCAGTATATCTGCACTGTGATTGGACACTCTGACCGTGGCTGACTCGTGTTATAATTCAAAGCCGTTTAATCTTCTTGGTAAACTTTGTGGTCATGGTCAGTGGCACATGCCAACTTTGTCAAGGCATTGCGCACAATAGCTGTGCCAAGCCACCAGTTTTTTACCTTGTTTGTATCAGCAAGAACATGCATATTAGACGTGTACTATGATTGGGCACTCTGACCGTGGCTGACTCGTGTTACGATTCGTAGAAGTTAAAGTCACATGGTAAACTTTGTGGTCATTGTCAGTGGCACATGCCAGTCTGTCAAGGCATTGCGCACAATAGCGACTCTGAACCACCAGTATTCTACCTTGTTTTTACCTGTTAGGTCATGCCCAGTATATGTGCACTGTGATTGGACACTCTGACTGTGGCTGACTCGTGTTATAATTCATAGCCGTTTAATGTACTTGGTAAACTTTGTGGTCATGGTCAGTGGCACATGCCAACTTTGTCGAGGCATTGCGCACAATAGTCATGCCAAGCCACCGGGTTTTTACCTTGTTTATTCCAGCAAGGTCATGCATATAACATGTGTACCATGATTGGGTACTCTGACTGTGGCTGACTTGTGTTACAATTCGTAGAGGTTAAAGTTACTTGGTAAACTTTGTGATCATGGTCAGTGGCACATGCCAACTTCGTCAAGGCATTGCGCACAGTAGCCACACCGAGCCACCTGTATTCTACCTTTTTTGCACCTTCAAGATCATGCCTAGTACAGCTGCACTGTGATTGGACACTCTGACCGTGGGTGACGCGTGTTGTGATTCATAGCCGTTTAAGGTACTTGGTAAACAATGTGGTCATAGTCAGTGGCACATGCCAGCTTTGTCAAGGCATTGCGCACAATAGCCGTGCCAAGCCAACGGTTTTCTACCTTATATATACATGCAAGGTCATGCATGTTAGATGTGCACTGTGATTGGGCACTCTGAATGTGGCTGACTCGTGTTACAATTCGTAGAAGTTAAAGTCACTTGGTAAACTTTGTGGTCATGGTCAGAGGCACATGCCAACTTTGTCAAGGCATTGCGCACAATAGCCGTGCCAAGCCACCGGTTTTGTACCTTGTGTATACCTGTAAGGTCATGCACATTAGATGTGCACTGTGATTGGGCACTCTGACCGTGGCTGTCTTGTCTTACGATTCGTAGAAATTAAAGTCACATGGTAAACTTTGTGGTCATGGTCAGTGGCACATGCCAATTTGTCAAGGCATTACGCACACTAGCCACACCAAGGCACAGGTGTTTTACCTTGTTTGCACCTGCAAGATCATGCCTAATACACCTGCACTGTGATTGGACACTCTGTCGGTGGCTGACTTGTGTTATGATCAATAGACGTAAACGTTACTTGGTAAACTTTGTGGTCATGGTCAGTGGCAAATGCCAATTTATCAAGGCATTGCGCACAATAGCCACACCGAGCCACCAGTATTCTACCTTTTTTTCACCTGTGAGGTCATGCCCAGTATATCTGCACTGTGATTGGACACTGTATATTATACGTGCACTTTGATTGGGTACTCTGACCGTGGCTGACTCATGTAATGATTCGTAGAAGTTAAAGTCACTTAGTAAACTTTGTGGTCATGGTCAATGGCACATGCCAACCTTGTCAAGGCATTGCACACAATAGCCACACCGTGCCACCAGTAATCTACCTTGTTTGTACCTTCAAGATCCTGCCTAGTACATCTGCACTGTGATTCGGCACTCTGACCATGGCTGACTCGTGTTATGATCAATAGCAGTAAAACTCACTTGGATACCTTTGTGGTCATGGTCAGTGGCACATGCCAACTTTGTCAAGGCATTGCGCACAATAGCCACACCGAGCCACTTGCATTATAGCTTATACGTGCAAGGTCATGCCCAGTATATGTGCACTGTGATTGGGCACTCTGACCGTGGCTGACTCATGTAATGATTCGTAGAAGTTAAAGTCACTTAGTAAACTTTGTGGTCATGGTCAGTGGCACATGCCAACTTTGTCAAGGCATTGCGCACAATAGCCGTGCCAAGACACTGGTTTTTTAACTTGTGTATACCTACACGGTCATGCATATTAGATGTGTACCGTGATTGAGCACTATGAACGTGGCTGACTCGTGTTACGATTCGTAGAAGTTAAAGTCACTTGGTAAACTTTGTGGTCATGGTCTGTGGCACATGCCAACTTTGTCAAGACATTGCGCACAATAGCTACACCGAGCCACCAATATTA
>SZWC01002483.1:38126-52217 GCA_023375785.1 Penium margaritaceum | reverse complement strand
TTTGTGGTCATGGTCAGTGGCACATGCCAACTTTGTCAAGGCATTGCACACAATAGCCACACCGAGCTACCAGTATTCTACCTTGTTTATACCTGTAATGTCATGCCCAGTATATCTTCACTGAGATTAGACACTCTGATCGTGGCTGACTCGTGTTATGACTCATAGCTGTTTAAGGTACTCGGTAAACTTTGTGGTCGTGGTCAGTGGCACATGCCAACTTTGTCAAGGCATTGCACACAATAGTCGTGCCAAGCCACCGGTCTTTTACCTTGTTTATACCTGCAAGGTCATGCATATTAGATGTGCACTGTGATTGGGCACTCTGAATGTAGTTGACTCGTGTTACGATTCGTATAAGTTAAAGTCACTTGGTAAACTTTGTGGTCATGGACAGTGGCACGTGCGAACTTTGTCAATGCATTGCGCACAATACCGTGCCAAGCCACCAGTTTTTTACCTTGTTTATACCTGCACAATCATGCATGTTAGATGTGCACTGTGATTGGGCACTCTGGCCATGGCTGACTTGTGTTACGATTCGTAGAAGATGAAGACACTTGGTAAACTTTGTGTTCATGGTCAGCGGCACATGCAAACTTTGTCAAGGCATTGCGCATAATAGCCACACCAAGCCACCTGTGTTTTACCTTTTTTGCACCTGCAAGATCATGCCTAATACATCTGCACTGTGATTGGACACTCTGACCGTGGCTGACTCGTGTTATGACCAATAGACGTAAACGTCACTTTGATATATTTGTGGTCATGGTCAGTGGCACATGCCAACTTTGTCAAGGCATTGCGCACGATAGCCACACCGAGCCACCAGTATTCAAACTTGTTTATACCTGTGAGATCATGCCCAGTATATCTGCACTGTGATTGGACACTCTGACCGTGGCTGACACGTGTAATAATTCATATCTGTTTAATGTAATTGGTAAACTTTGTGGTCATTGTCAGTGGCACTTGCCAACTTTCTCAAGGCATTGCGCACAATAGCCATGCCAATCCACCGGTGTTTTACCTTGTTTATACAAGAAAGGTCATGTATATTAGATGTGTACTACGATTGGACACTCTGATTGTGGCTGACTCATGCTACGATTCGTAGAAGTTAAAGTCACTTGGTTAACTTTGTGATCATGGTCAGTGGCGCATGCCAACTTTGTCAAGGCATTGCGCATAATAGCCACACCGAGCCACCAATATTCTACCTTGTTTGCACCTTCAAGATCATACCTAGTACATCTGCACTGTGATTGGACACTCTGACCGTGGGTGACGCGTGTTATGATTCATAGCTGTTTAAGGTACTTGGTAAACAGTGTGGTCATGGTCATTGGCTCATGCCAACCTTGTCAAGGCATTGCGCACAATAGCCGTGCCAAGACACTGGTTTTTGACCTTCTTTATACCTGCAAGGTCATGCATATTAGATGTTCACTGTGATTGGGCACTCTGAATGTGGCTGACTCGTGTTAGGATTCGTAGAAGTTAAGGTCACTTGGTAAACTTTGTGGTCATGGTCAATGGCACATGCCAACTTTGTCAAGGCATTGCGCACAATAGCCACACCAAGCCACCAATATTCTACCTTGTTTATGTCGGAGTAAAGAGAAGACGACCACAATCAGGTGATGGTACCTCACTGGGATGTTCGAGGGAATACTCTCAATAAAGGTTCAACTTCGGCACGAACCACCTCGGTGATAGCTCCGAAGAATCCGTCAACGGTCACCGACCGACCAACAGACATTTGACCGAGTCATCCCCTAATAAAGTGACACCTGTCACCCGCGTCCGGCTAGCGGCAAGAAGCCGTTGTCTCGTTCGTTAGTTCGGTTCTGCCTTTTATACAGAGTATATTGATTTCCTCAAGTTAACCAGAACAATTCTGCCAATCCTGTTCCGCTTTGGTTCCACGGCTTCGCCACCGTATCTTTGCTGTGCTCGTATTTCACATCTCCTGCCTTTGCTAGCATCTCACAGCTCTCAACTCTTCGCCCTGTCACTCTCGTTCCTTCACTCAGTCCGCAATCCGTCATCACTCATTTTACTCTCAGACTCCCTCTCCCTCTCTCTACCTCATCTCAGCCCCTATCAAGCTCTGCGACTAACTCCTCGGGACCGCTCTCGCTTACGTCACTTTGGTGACGGCCTTGTACTTGTTCCAATGCTTCTGCTTGCTTCTGCCACTGCTGCTCTCATGCCTGCATTCTTCTGACATGGTATCAGAGAATCAGGCGACATCACCTGGTGCCCCGTGACCGAGTCATCGCTCTGCCATCACCATTACGTCCTCTCTTGAGTCTGCCCGCATCCGCCGCTATTACCACCACTTCGCACTTCTCCACTTCATCAGCAGCTGACATCTGCAGCACCGCTTGAAGTGCTCCCCGCGCTGAAGGACGGCCTCATCATCCTAAGGAAGCCCTGCGCCCAGTCCGCGCCCGTGGCCAACAAATGGTGACCTGCCGAACATAACAGCCGCAAGCAGCTCCCAAGCCGTCACCTACTGTCAACTTCCGAGAAGCTTCCTACCGCCCGCCATCTGCTACCTCTCATCACCTCGGTCGTCGCAAGTGCCTCCGCCATTCTCCTCTCCCCTTGTCAACCCCATCTGCTCCATCTGCCCCATCGGCATTAGTCTCCTCGCATCCGTTGTGTCGCATTGCATCCTCGCACTGTCTTCTCGTGTCATCAGCAGCAGCAGCGCAACTCTCGCCGTCACGACATCGGACACCTCCAGTCTTCTTGCTCCCATTGCGAGCCAACTGGGGAACAAGCCGTCACTCTCCTGACATCAGCGGGCCAGTGCCCCTGCTCGCCATATGACTTTCTTTGCTGCAACCGACTTCCTCTAGCTGCCAGGATATTGGACACCACCAGTCTTCCTGCCCGTCGGTCTCGGGCCAACTGGGGAACAAGCCGTCACTCTCCTGATTAGCGGAGTACTCGGTTGCCTCGCTCGTGCTTCCCATCGCGCCACCATCCTCTGCCGCCCGCACCCTCCATCCTCCTCCTTCGGACACCCTCCTCATCATCACCAGACAAAGTTGGCATGTGCCACTGACCATGACCACAAAGCTTACCAAGTGATGTTAGCTTATATGAAACATAACACGAGTCAGCTACGTTCAGAGTGCCCAATCACAGTTCAGATGTACTAGGCATGACCTTGTAGGTATAAACAAGGCAAAAAACTGGTGGCTTGGCAAAGCGGTTGTGCGCAATGCCTTGACAAAGTTGGCATGTGCCACTGACCATGACCGCAAAGTTTACCAAGTGACTTTAAGTTCTACGAATCGTAACACGAGTCTGCCACAGTCAGTGTGCCCAATCAGAGTTTGGATGTACTAGGTATGACCTTGCAGTTATAAACAAGGTAAAAAAACTGGTGGCTTGGCACGGCTACTGTGCGCAATGCCTTGACAAAGTTGGCATGTGCCACTGACCATGACCACAAAGTTTACCAAAAACCTTAAATGGCTATGATTCATAACACAAGTCTGCCACGGTCAGAGTGTCAAATCATAGTGCAGATATACTGGGCATGACCTTAGAGGTATTAGAAAGGTAGAAAACTGGTGGCTCGGTGTGGCTATTGTGTGCAATACCCTGACAAAGTTGGCATGTGCCACTGACCATGACGACAAATGCATCCAATTCACTTTTACTTCTATTAATCATAACACGAGTCAACCACGGTCAGAGTGTCCAATCACAGTGCGGATGTACTAGGCATGATCTTGTAGGTTCAAACAAGGTAGAATATTGGTGGCTTGGTGTGGCTATTTTGCACTATGCCTTGACAAAGTTGGCATGTGCCACTGACCATGACCACAAATGTATCCAAGTGACTTTTACTTCTCTAGATCATAACACGAGTCAGCCACGGTCAGACTGTCCAATCACAGTGCAGATGTACTAGGCATGATTGTACAGGTGCAAACAAGGTCGAATACTGGTGGCTCGGTTTGGCTATTGTGCGCAATGCCTTGACAAAGTTGGCATGTGCCACTGACCACGACCACAAATGTATCAAAGTGACTTTTACTTCTATTGATCATAACACGAGCCAGCCACGGTCAGAGTGTCCAATTACAGTACAGCTATAGTAGGCATAATCTTGCAGGTTCAAAAAAGGTAGAATACTGGTGGCTCGGTGTGGCTATTATGCGCAATGCCTTGACAAAGTTGGCATGTGCCACTGACCATGACCACAAATTTTACCAAGTGACATTAACTTCTACGAATTGTAACACGAGTCAGCCACGGTCAGAGTGCCCAATCACAGCGCAAATCTAATATGCATGACCTTGCAGGTATAAACAAGGTAAAAAACCGGTGGCTTGGCACGGCTATTGTACGCAATCCCTTGACAAGGTTGGCAAGTGCCACTGCAATGACCACAAAGTTTACCAAGTACCTTAAACGGCTATGAATCATTACACAAGTCAGCCACGGTCAGAGTGTCCAATGTCAGTGTACATGTACTGGGCATGACCTTGCACGTATAAGCTAGAATACTGGTGGCTCGGTGTGGCTATTGTGTGCAATGCCTTGACAAAGTTGGCATGTGCCACTGACCATGACCACAAATGTATCCATGTGAGTTTTACTTCTATTGATCATAACACGAGTCAGCCACGGTCAAAGTGCCCAATCACAGTGCAGATGTACTAGGCATGATCTTGCAGGAGCAAACAAGGTAGAATACTGGTGGCGCGGTGTGGCTATTGTGCGCAATGCCTTGACAAAGTTGGCATAAGCCACTGACCATGACCACAACGTCTACCAAGTGACTTTAACTTCTACGAATTGTAAGTCGAGTCAGCCACAGTCAGAGTCCCCAATCACAGCGCACATCTAACATGCATGACTTTGCAGGTATAAACAAGGTAAAAAACCGGTGGCTTGGTACGGCTATTGTGTGCAATGCCAAAACAAAGTTGGCATGTGCCACTGCCATGACCACAAAGTTTACCAAGTGACTTTAAACTATACGAATCGTAACACGAGTCGGCCACATTCATAGTGCCCAATCACAGTTCAGATGTACTAGGCATGACCTTGCACGTATAAACAAGGTAAAGAACCGGTGGCTTGGCACGGCTATTGTGCACAATGCCTTGACAAATTTGGCATGTGCCACTGACCATGACCACAAAGTTTACCAAGTACCTTAAACAGCTATGAATCATAACACGAGTCAGCCACTGTCAGAGTGTCCAATCACAGTGCAGACATACAGGGCATGACCTTACAGGTATAAACAGGGTAGAATACTGGTGGCACGGTGTGGCTATTGTGTGCAATGCCTTGAAAAAGTTGGCATGTGCCACTGACCATGACCACAAATGTATCCAAGTGACTTTTACTTCTATTGATCATAACACGAGTCAGCCACGGTCAGAGAGTCCAATCACAGTGCAGATGTAATAGGCATGATCTTGCCGGTGTAAACAAGGTAGTATACTGGTGGCTTGTTGTTGCTATTTTGCGCAAGGCCTTGACAAAGTTGGAATGTGCCACTGAACATGACCACAAAGTTTTCCGAGTGACTTTAACTTCTACAAACCGTAACAAGAGTCAGCCACAGTCAGAATGCCCAGTCACAGTGCACAGCTAATATGCATGACCTTGCACGTATAAACAAGGTAAAAAACCAGAGGCTTGGCACGGCTATTGTGCGCAATGCCCTGACAAAGTTGGCATGTGCCACTGACCATGACCATAACGTTTACCAAGTACATTAAACGGCTATGAATCTTAACACGAGTCAGCCACGGTCAGAGTGTCCCTTCACAGTGTAGATTTAGTGGGCATGACCTTGCAGGTAGATACACGGTATAATACTGGTGGCTTGGTGTGGCTATTGTGTGCAATGCCTTGACAAAGTTGGCATGTGCCACTGACCATGACCACAAATGTATCCAAGTGGCCTTTACTTCTTTTGATCATAACACAAGTCAGCCACGGTCAGAGTGTCCAATCACAGTACAGATGTACTAGGCATGATCTTGCAGGTGCAAACAAGGTAGAATACTGGTCGCTCAGTGTGGCTATTGTGCGCAAAGCCTTGATGAAGCTGGCATGTGCCACTGACCATGAGCACAATGTTTACCAAAAGACTTTAACGTCTACGAATCGTAACACAAGTCAGCCACAGTCAATGTGCCCAATCACGGTTCACATGTACTATGCATGACCTTACAGGTATAGAAAATGTAAAAATCCGGTAGCTTGGCACGGCTATTGTGCGCAATGCCTTGACAAAGCTGGCACGTGCCACTGACCATGACCACAAAGTTTACCAAGTACCTTAAATGGCTATGAATCATAACGTGAGTCAGCTACAGTCAAAGTGTCCAATCACAGTGCAGATGTACTAGGCATGATCTTGCAGGTTCAAACAAGGTAGGATACTGGTGGCTCAATTGGCTATTGTGCGCAATGCCTTGACAAAGTTGGAATGTGCCACTGACCATGACCACAAATGTATCCAAGTGACTTCTACTTCTATTGATCATAACACAAGTCAGCCACGGTCAGAGTGTCCAATCACAGTATAGATATACTGGGCATGACCTTGCAAGTATAAACAAGGTAGAATACTGGTGGCTTGGTGTGGCTATTTTGCACTATGCCTTGACAAAGTTGGCCTGTGCCATTGACCATTACCACAAAGTCTACCAAGTACCTTAAACGGCTATGAATCATTACACAAGTCAGCCACGGTCAGAGTGTCCAATCACCGTATAGATATACTGGGCATGACCTTGCAAGTATAAACAAGGTAGAATACTGGTGGCTTGGTGTGGCTATTTTGCACTATGCCTTGACAAAGTTGGCCTGTGCCATTGACCATTACCACAAAGTCTACCAAGTACCTTAAACGGCTATGAATCATTACACAAGTCAGCCACGGTCAGAGTGTCCAATCACCGTATAGATATACTGGGCATGACCTTGCAAGTATAAACAAGGTAGAATACTGGTGGCTTGGTGTGGCTATTTTGCACTATGCCTTGACAAAGTTGGCCTGTGCCATTGACCATTACCACAAAGTCTACCAAGTACCTTAAACGGCTATGAATCATTACACAAGTCAGCCACGGTCAGAGTGTCCAATCACCGTATAGATATACTGGGCATGACCTTGCAAGTATAAACAAGGTAGAATACTGGTGGCTTGGTGTGGCTATTTTGCACTATGCCTTGACAAAGTTGGCCTGTGCCATTGACCATTACCACAAAGTCTACCAAGTACCTTAAACGGCTATGAATCATTACACAAGTCAGCCACGGTCAGAGTGTCCAATCACCGTATAGATATACTGGGCATGACCTTGCAAGTATAAACAAGGTAGAATACTGGTGGCTTGGTGTGGCTATTTTGCACTATGCCTTGACAAAGTTGGCCTGTGCCATTGACCATTACCACAAAGTCTACCAAGTACCTTAAACGGCTATGAATCATTACACAAGTCAGCCACGGTCAGAGTGTCCAATCACCGTATAGATATACTGGGCATGACCTTGCAAGTATAAACAAGGTAGAATACTGGTGGCTTGGTGTGGCTATTTTGCACTATGCCTTGACAAAGTTGGCCTGTGCCATTGACCATTACCACAAAGTCTACCAAGTACCTTAAACGGCTATGAATCATTACACAAGTCAGCCACGGTCAGAGTGTCCAATCACCGTATAGATATACTGGGCATGACCTTGCAAGTATAAACAAGGTAGAATACTGGTGGCTTGGTGTGGCTATTTTGCACTATGCCTTGACAAAGTTGGCCTGTGCCATTGACCATTACCACAAAGTCTACCAAGTACCTTAAACGGCTATGAATCATTACACAAGTCAGCCACGGTCAGAGTGTCCAATCACCGTATAGATATACTGGGCATGACCTTGCAAGTATAAACAAGGTAGAATACTGGTGGCTTGGTGTGGCTATTTTGCACTATGCCTTGACAAAGTTGGCCTGTGCCATTGACCATTACCACAAAGTCTACCAAGTACCTTAAACGGCTATGAATCATTACACAAGTCAGCCACGGTCAGAGTGTCCAATCACCGTATAGATATACTGGGCATGACCTTGCAAGTATAAACAAGGTAGAATACTGGTGGCTTGGTGTGGCTATTTTGCACTATGCCTTGACAAAGTTGGCCTGTGCCATTGACCATTACCACAAAGTCTACCAAGTACCTTAAACGGCTATGAATCATTACACAAGTCAGCCACGGTCAGAGTGTCCAATCACCGTATAGATATACTGGGCATGACCTTGCAAGTATAAACAAGGTAGAATACTGGTGGCTTGGTGTGGCTATTTTGCACTATGCCTTGACAAAGTTGGCCTGTGCCATTGACCATTACCACAAAGTCTACCAAGTACCTTAAACGGCTATGAATCATTACACAAGTCAGCCACGGTCAGAGTGTCCAATCACCGTATAGATATACTGGGCATGACCTTGCAAGTATAAACAAGGTAGAATACTGGTGGCTTGGTGTGGCTATTTTGCACTATGCCTTGACAAAGTTGGCATGTGCCACTGCCATGACCACAAAGTTTACCAAGTACCTTAAATGGCTATGAATCATAACGGGAGTCAGCTACAGTCAAAGTGTCCAATCACAATGCAGATGTACTAGGCATGATCTTGCAGGTGCAAACAAGGTCGAATACTGGTGGCTCGATGTGGCTATTGTGTGCAATGCATTGACAAAGTTGGCACGTGCCACTGACCATGACCACAAAGCTTACCAAGTGACTTTAACATCTCCGAATCGTAACACAAGTCAGCCACAGTCAGAGTGCCCAATCACAGTTCAGATGTACTAGGCATGACCTTGCACGTATAAACAAGGTAAAAAACCGGTGGCTTGGCACCGCTATTGTGCGCAATGCCTTGACAAAGTTGGCATGTTCCACTGACCATGACCACAAAGTTTACCAAGTACCTTAAACGGCTATGAATCATAACACAAGTCAGCCACGGTCACAATGTCCAATCATAGTGCAGATATACTGGGCATGACCTTGCAAGTATAAACAAGGTAGAATACTGGTGGCTCGGTTTGGCTATTGTGTGCAATGCCTTGACAATGTTGGCATGTGCCACTGACCATGACCACGAATGTATCCAAGTGACTTTTACTTATATTCATCATAACACGAAAAGCCACGGTCAGAGTGTCCAATCACAGTGCAGATGTACTAGGCATGATCTTGTAGGTACAAACATGGTAGAATACTGGTGGCTCGGTGTGGCTATTGTGTGCAATGCCAAGACAAAGGTTGCATGTGCCACTGACCATGACCACAAATGTATCCGAGTGACTTTTATCTCTATTGATCATAACACAATTAAGCCACGGTCAGAGTGTCCAATCACAGTGCAGATGTACTAGGCATGATCTTGCAGGTTCAAACAAGGTAGAATACTGGTGGCTCGGTGTGGCTATTGTGTGCAATGCCTTGACAAAGCTGGCATGTGCCACTGACCATGACCACAAAGTTCACCAGGTACCTTAAACGGCTATGAATCATAACACGATTCAGCCATGGTCAAAGTGTCCAATCACAGTGCAGATGTAAAGGGCATGACCTTGCAGGTACAAACAAGGTAGAAAACTGGTGGCTCAGTGTGGTTACTGTGTGCTGTGCCTTGAAAAAGTTGGCATGTGCCACTGACCATGACCACAAATATATCCAAGTGATTTGTACTTCTATTGAACATAACACAAGTCAGCCACGGTCAGAGTGTCCAATCACAGTGCAGATGTACTAGGCATGATCTTGCAGGTGCAAACAAGGTCGAATACTGGTGGCTCGATGTGGCTATTGTGTGCAATGCCTTGACAAAGTTGGCATGTGCCACTGACCATGACCACAAAGTTTACCAAGTACCTTAAATGGCTATGAATCACAACACGAGTCAGCCACGGTCTGAGTGTCCAAACAAGGTAGACTACTGGTGGCTCGGTGTGGTTATTGTGCGCAATGCCTTGACAAAGTTGGCATGTGCCACTGACCATGAACATAATGTTTACCAAGTGACTTAAACTTATACGAATCATAACATGAGTCAGCCACAGTCAGAGTGCCCAATCACAGTTCAGATGTATTAGGCATATCCTTACAGGTATAAACAAGGTCAAAAACCGGTGGCTTGGCACGGCTACTGTGCGCAATGCCTTGAAAAAGTTGGCATACACCACTGACCATGACCACAAAGTTTACCAAGTACATGAACCGGCTATGAATCTTACCACGAGTCCGCCACGGTCAGAATGTCCAGTCACAGTGCACAGATACCGGGCATGACCTTGCATATACAAACAAGGTAGAATACTGGTGGCTTGGTGTGACTATTGTGCGCAATGCCTTGACAAAGTTGGCATGTGCCACTGACCATGAACACAATGTTTACCAAGTGACTTTAACTTATACAAATCATAACACGAGTCAGCCACAGTCAGAGTGCCCAATCACAGTTCAGATGTATTAGGAATATCCTTACAGGTATAAACAAGGTCAAAAACCGGTGGCTTGGCACGGTTACTGTGCGCAATGCCTTGACAAAATTGGCATGTGCCACTGACCATGACCACAATGTTTACCAAGTGACTTTAACTTCTACGAATTGTAACACGAGTCAGCCACGGTCAGAGTGTTTAATCACAGTTCAGATGTATTAGGAATATCCTTACAGGTATAAACAAGGTCAAAAACCGGTGGCTTGGCACGGTTACTGTGCGCAATGCCTTGACAAAATTGGCATGTGCCACTGACCATGACCACAATGTTTACCAAGTGACTTTAACTTCTACGAATTGTAACACGAGTCAGCCACGGTCAGAGTGTTTAATCACAGTTCAGATGTATTAGGAATATCCTTACAGGTATAAACAAGGTCAAAAACCGGTGGCTTGGCACGGTTACTGTGCGCAATGCCTTGACAAAATTGGCATGTGCCACTGACCACGACCACAAATAGATCCAAGTGACTTTGGCTTCTACTGATCATAACACAAGTCAGCCACGGCCAGAGTGTCAAATCACAGTGCAGATGTACTAGGCATGATCTTGCAGGTGCAAACAAGGTAGAATACTGGTGGCTCGGTGTGGCTATTGTGCGCAATGCCCTGACAAAGTTGGCATGTGCCACTGACCATGACCACGTAGTTTAACATGTGACTTTAACTTCTACAAATTGTAACACGAGTCAGCCACATTCAGAGTTCCCAATGACATTGCACATCTAATATGCATAACCTTGCAGGTATAAACAAGGTAAAAAACCGGTGGCTTGGCACGGCTATTGTATGCCATGCCTTGACAAAAATGGCATGTGCCACTGACCATGACCACAAAGTTTACCGAGTACCTTAAACGGCTATAAATCATAACACGAGTCAGCCACGGTCAGAGTGTCCAATCACTGTTCAGATATACCGGGCATGACCTTGCAGGTATAAACAAGGTAGAATACCGGTGGCTCGGTGTGGCTATTGTGTGTAATTCCTTGACAAAGTTGGCATGTGCCACTGACCATGACCACAACGTTTATCACGTGACTTTAACTTCAACAAATCATAACATGAGTCAGCCACGATCAGAGTGCCCATCACAGTGCACATATAATATGCCTGACCTTACAGGTATAAACAAGGTAAAAAACCGGTGGCTTGGTACGGCTATTGTACGCAATGCCTTGACAATGTTGGCATGTGCCACTGACCATGACCACAAAGTTTACCAAGTACCTTAAACGGCTATGAATCATAACACGAGTCAGCCACAGTCAGAGTGTTTAATCACAGTGCAGATGTACTATGCATGATATTGCAGATACAAACAAGGTAGAGTACTTGTGGCTCGGCGTGGCTATTGTGCGCAATGCCTTGACAAAGTTGGCATGTGCCATTGACAATGACCACAATGTTTACCAAGTGGCTTTAACATATACGAGTCACAACACGAGTCAGCCATAGTCAGAGTACCCAATCAAAGTTCAGATTTACAAGGCAAGACCTTGCAGGTATAAACAAGTTCAAATACCAGTGGCTTTACATGGCAACTGTGCACAATGCCTTGACAAAGTTGGCCTGTGCCATTGACCATTACCACAAAGTCTACCAAGTACCTTAAACGGCTATGAATCTTAACACGAGTCAGCCACGGTCAGAGTGTCCAATCACAGTGCAGATATACTGGGCAAAACCTTGCAGGTACAAACAAGGTAGAATACAGGTGGCTCGGTGTGGCTATTGTGCGCAATGCCTTGACTATGTTGGCATGTGCCACTGACCACGACCACAAATAGATCCAAGTGAGTTTTACTTCTACTGATCATAACACAAGTCAGCCACGGTCAGAGTGTCAAATCACAGTGCAGATGTACTAGGCATGATCTTGCAGGTGCAAACAAGGTAGAATACTGGTGGCTCGGTGTGGCTATTGTGCGCAAGGCCCTGACAAAGTTGGCATGTGCCACTGACCATGACCACATAGTCTAACATGTGACTTTAACTTCTACAAATTGTAACACGAGTCAGCCACGTTCAGAGTTCCCAATGACACTGCACATCTAATATGCATGACCTTGCAGGTATAAACAAGGTAAAGAACTGGTGTCTTGGCACGGCTATTGTATGCAATGCCTTGACAAAGTTGGCATGTGCCACTGACCATGACCAGAAAGTTTACCAAGTACTTTATACGGCTATGAATCATAACACGAGTCACCCACAGTCAGAGTGTCCAATCACAGTGCAGATATATTGAGCATGACCTTGCAGGTATAAACAAGGTAGAATATTGGTGGCTCGGTATGGCTATTTTGCGCAATGCCTTGACAAAGTTTGCATGTGCCACTGACCATGACCACAATGTTTACCAAGTGACTTTAACTTCTACGAATTGTAACACGAGTCAGCTACAGTCAGAGTGCCCAATGACATTGCACATCTAATATGCATGACCTTGTAGGTATAAACAAGGTAGAATACTGCTGGCTTGGGGTGGCTATTGTGCGCAATGCCTTGACAAAGGTGGCATGTGCCACTGACCATGACGACAAAGTTTACCAAGTGACTTTAACTTCTACGTATTGTAACACGAGTCAGCTACAGTCAGAGTGCCCAATGACATTGCACATCTAATATGCATGACCTTGTAGGTATAAACAAGGTAGAATACTGCTGGCTTGGGGTGGCTATTGTGCGCAATGCCTTGACAAAGGTGGCATGTGCCACTGACCATGACGACAAAGTTTACCAAGTGACTTTAACTTCTACGTATTGTAACACGAGTCAGCTACAGTCAGAGTGCCCAATGACATTGCACATCTAATATGCATGACCTTGTAGGTATAAACAAGGTAGAATACTGCTGGCTTGGGGTGGCTATTGTGCGCAATGCCTTGACAACGTTGGCATGTGCCACTGACCATGACCACAAATGTATCCAATTGACATTTACTTCTATTGATCATAACACGAGTCAGTCACGGTCAGTGTGTCAAATCACAATTCAGATGTACTGGGCAGGGTCTTGAATGTTCAAATAAGGTAGAATACTGGTGGCTTGGTGTGGCTATTGTGCGCAATGCCTTGACAAAGCTGGCATGTGCCACTTACCATAACCACAAAGTTTACCAAGTTACTTAAACTTCTATGAATTGTAACACGAGTCAGCCATGGTCTGAGTGCCCAATCAAAGCGCAATTCTAGTATGTATGACATTGTAGGTCTAAACAAGGTAGAATACTGGTGGCTCGATGTGGCTATTGTGCTCAATGCCTTGAAAAAGGTGGCATGTGCCACTGACCATGACCACAAAGTTTACCAAGTACCTTAAATGGCTACGAATCATAACACGAGTCAGCCACGGTCAGAGTGTCCAATCACAGTGCACATATACTGGGCATGACCTTTCAGGTATAAACAAGGTGGAATAATGGTGGCTCGGTGTGGCTATTGTGCAAAATGCCTTGCCAAAGTTGGCATGTGCCACTGACCATGACAACAAAGTTTACCAAGTACCTTAAACGGCTACGA
>SZWC01002483.1:4496-18950 GCA_023375785.1 Penium margaritaceum | reverse complement strand
GTCAGTGGCACATGCCAACTTTGTCAAGGCATTGCGCAAAATCGCCGTGCCAAGCCACCAGTGTTTTGACTTGTTTATACCTGCAAGGTCATGCATATTAGATGTGCACTGTGATTGGGCACTCTGACCGTGGTTGACTCGTGTTACGATTTGTAGAAGTTAAAGTCACTTGGTAAACTTTGTGGTCATGGTCAGTGGCACATGCCAACTTTGTCAAGGCATTGCGCACAACAGCTGTGCCACGCCACCGGTTTTTTACCTTTTTTACAACAGCAAGGGCATGCGTAGTACATCTGAACTTTGATTGGACACTCTGACTGTGGCTGACTCCTGTTACAATCCATAGAAGTTAAAGTCACTTGGTAAACTTTGTGGTCATGGTCTGTGGCACATGCCAATTTTGTCAAGGCATTGCGCACAATAGCTGTGCCAAGACACCGGTTTTTTACCCTGTTTATACCTGCAATGTCATGCATATTAGATGTGCACTGTGATTGGGTACTCTGACCATGGCTGACTTGTGTAGTGATTCGTAGAAGTTAAAGTCACTTGGTAAACTTTGTGGTCATGGTCAGTGGCACATGCAAACTTTGTCAAGGCATTGCGTACAATAGCTATACCGAGCCACCAGTATTCTACCTTGTTTGTACCTGGAAGATCATGCCTAGTACATCTGCACTGTGACTGAACACTCTGACCGTGGCTGACTTGTGTTATGATCAATATAAGTAAAACTCACTCGGATACATTTGTGGTCATGGTCAGTGGCGCATGCCAACTTTGTCAATGCATCGCGCACAATAGCCACACCGAGCCAACAGTATTATAGCTTATATGTGCAAGGTCATACCCAGTATATCTGCACTGTGATTGGACACTCTGACCGTGTCTGACTCATGTTATGAGTCATAGCCGTTTAAGGTACTTGGTAAACTTTGTACTCATTGTCAGTGGCACATGCCAACTTTGTCAAGGCATTGCGTACAATATCTGTGCCAAGCCACCGGTTTATTACCCTGTTTATACATGCAAGGTCATGCCTAGTGCATCTGAACTGTGATTGGGCACTCTGACTGTGGCTGACTCGTGTTACGATTTGTAGAAGTTAAAGTCACTTGGTAAACTTTGTGGTCATGGTCAGAGGCACATGCCATCTTTGTCAAGGCATTGCGCACAAAAGCCGTGCCAAGCCACCGGTTTTTTTCCTTCTTTATACCTGCAAGGTCATGCATATTTGATGTGCACTGTGATTGGGCATTCTGACCGTGGTTTAATTGTGTTACGATTCGTAGAAGTTCAAATCACTTGGTAAACTGTGTGGTTATGGTCAGTGGCACATGCCAACATTGTCAAGGCATTGCGCACAATAGCCATTGCGAGCCACCAGTATTCTACCTTGTTTGAACCTTCAAGAACATGCGTAGTACATCTGCACTATGATTGGACACTCTGACCGTGGCTGACTCATGTTATGATCAATAGATGTAAAAGTCACTTGGATACAATTGTGGTCATGGTCAGTGGCATATGCCAGCTTTGTCAAGGCATTGCACACAATAGCCACACCGAGCCACCAGTATTCTACCTCGTTTATACCTGTAAGGTCATGCCCAGTATATCTGCACTGTGAGTGGACACTGTGCCCGTGGCTGACTCGTGTTATGATTCATACCCATTTAAGGTACTTGGTAAACTTTGTGGTCATGGTCAGTGGCACATGCCAACTTTGTCAAGGCATTGCGCACAATAGCCGTGCCAAGCCACCGGTTTATTTACCTTGTTTATACCTGCAAGGTCATGCCTAGTACATCTGAACTTTGATTGCGCACTCTGATTGTGGCTGACTTGTGTTACAATTAATGGAAGTTAAAGTCACTTGGTAAACTTTGTGGCCATGGTCAGTCGCACATGCCAACTTTGTCAGAGCATTGCGCACAATAGCCACACCAAGCCACCCGTATTCTATCTTATTTGCACGTGCAAGATCATGCCTTCTTTATCTGCATTGTGATTGAACACTCTGACCGTGGCTGACTCGTGTTGTGATTCATAGCTGTTTAAGGTACTTTGTAAACTTTGTGGTCATGGTCAGTGGCACATGCCAACTTTGTCAAGGCATTGCGCACAATAGCCATGCCAAGCCACAGGTTTTTTTTACTTGTTTATACCTGCAAGGTCATGCATACTAGATGTGCACTGTGATTGGGAACTCTAACCGTGGCTGACTCGTGATACGATTCGTAGAAGTTAAAGTCACTTGGTAAACTTTGTGGTCATGGTCAGTGGCACATGCCAACTTTGTCAAGGCATTGCGCACANATCTGCACTGTGATTGGACACTCTGACCGTGGCTGACTCGTGTTATGATCAATAGAAGTAAAAGTCACTTGCATACATTTGTGGTCATGGTCAGTGGCACATGCCAACTTTGTCAAGGCATGGCGCAAAATAGCCACACCGAGCCACCAGTATTCTACCTTGATTGTACCTACAAGATCATGCATAACACATCTGCACTGTGATTGAACACTTTGACCGTGGCTGATTCGTGTTATGATCAATAGAAGTAAAAGTCACTAGGATATATTGTGGTCATGGTCAGTAACACATGCCAACTTTGTCAAGGAATTGCGCACAATAGCCACACCGAGCCATCTGTATTCTACCTTGTTTATACCTGCAAGGTCATGCCCAGTATATCTGCACTGTGATTGGACACTCTGACCGTGGCTGACTCGTGTTATGATTCATAGCCGTTTAATATACTTGGTAAACTATGTGGTCATGTTCAGTGGCATATGCCAACTTTGTCAAGGCATTGCGCACAATAGCCGTGCCAAGCCAGCGGTTTTTTACCTTGAGTATACCTGCAAGGTCATGTATATTAGATGTGCGCTTTGATTGGGTACTCTGACCGCAGCTGACTCGTGTTATGATTCGTAGAAGTCAAAGTCAATTGGTAAACTTTGTTGTCATGGTCAGTGGCGCATGCCAACTCTGTCAACGCATTGCGCACGATAGCCACACCAAGCCACCAGTATTCTACCTTGTTTGCACCTGTAAGATCATGCCTAGTACATCTGCACTCTGATTGGACACTCTGACCGTGGCTGACTCGTGTTATGATCAATACAAGTAAAAGTTAATTTGATACATTTGTGGTCATGGTCAGAGGCACATGCCATCTTTGTCAAGGCATTGCGCACAATAGCCACACTGAGCCACCAGTATTTTACCTTGTTTATACCTGTAAGGTTATGCCCAGAGTAATTGCATTCTGATTGGACACTCTGACCGTGGCTGACTCGTGTTATGATTCATATCCGTTTAAGGTACTTGGTTAATGCTGTGGTCATTGTCAGTGGCACATGCCAACTTTGTCAAGGCATTGCGCAAAATCGCCGTGCCAAGCCACCCGTATTTTAACTTGTTTATACCTGCAACATCATGCATATTACATGTGCACTGTGATTGGGCACTCTGACCGTGGCTGACTCGTGTTATGATCAATAGAAGTAAAAGTCACTTGGATACATTTGTGGTCATGGTCAGTGGCACATGCCAACTTTGTCAAGGCATTGTGCATAATAGCCACACCGAACCACGAGTACTATACCTTGTTTACAACTGCAAAGTCATGCCCAGTATATCTGCACTGTGATTGGACACTCTGACCGTGGCTGAAACGTGTTATGATTCATAGCCCTTTAAGGTACTTGGTAAACTCTGTGGTCATGGTCAGTGGCACATGCCAACTTTGTCAAGGCATTGTGCATAATAGCCACACCGAACCACGAGTACTATACCTTGTTTACAACTGCAAAGTCATGCCCAGTATATCTGCACTGTGATTGGACACTCTGACCGTGGCTGAAACGTGTTATGATTCATAGCCCTTTAAGGTACTTGGTAAACTCTGTGGTCATGGTCAGTGGCACATGCCAACTTTGTCAAGGCATTGTGCATAATAGCCACACCGAACCACGAGTACTATACCTTGTTTACAACTGCAAAGTCATGCCCAGTATATCTGCACTGTGATTGGACACTCTGACCGTGGCTGAAACGTGTTATGATTCATAGCCCTTTAAGGTACTTGGTAAACTCTGTGGTCATGGTCAGTGGCACATGCCAACTTTGTCAAGGCATTGTGCATAATAGCCACACCGAACCACGAGTACTATACCTTGTTTACAACTGCAAAGTCATGCCCAGTATATCTGCACTGTGATTGGACACTCTGACCGTGGCTGAAACGTGTTATGATTCATAGCCCTTTAAGGTACTTGGTAAACTCTGTGGTCATGGTCAGTGGCACATGCCAACTTTGTCAAGGCATTGTGCATAATAGCCACACCGAACCACGAGTACTATACCTTGTTTACAACTGCAAAGTCATGCCCAGTATATCTGCACTGTGATTGGACACTCTGACCGTGGCTGAAACGTGTTATGATTCATAGCCCTTTAAGGTACTTGGTAAACTCTGTGGTCATGGTCAGTGGCACATGCCAACTTTGTCAAGGCATTGTGCATAATAGCCACACCGAACCACGAGTACTATACCTTGTTTACAACTGCAAAGTCATGCCCAGTATATCTGCACTGTGATTGGACACTCTGACCGTGGCTGAAACGTGTTATGATTCATAGCCCTTTAAGGTACTTGGTAAACTTTGTGGTCATGGTCAGTGGCACATGCGAACTTTGTCAAGGCATTGCACACAATAGCCGTGCCAAGCCACCGGATTTTTACCTTGTTTATACCTGCAAGGTCATGCATGTTAGATGTGCACTCAAATTGGGCACTCTGACCGTGGCTGACTCGTGTTACGATATGTACAAGTTAAAGTCGCTTGGTAAACCTTGTGGTCATGGTCAGTGGCACATGCCAACTTTGTCAAGGCATTGCACACAATAGCCATACCGAACCACCAGTATTCTACCTACTGCTCAAGGAATTCAACGATAGAGGTTTGTCTGATTATGACATCTATGAATTAGATTGAAAATTTGGGCTCAGTATTATTTTTTGAATCCTAAGTGAACGAATTGACATTCAACTGACACTTTGAATTCAAGAAAAGGCCCAGGATCATTTTTGCAGAAATCCAATATTTCAACGATATCTTCTATTGTACAAAGAAACACTAAGGACCACCAACGGGTCTAGGAGTGTGTGGTGTTACGTGGGTTTGTCATTTTGTACATATGGCTGTTCACGCCTATTTGTAGTTCCTTACCACGAATAACTCTACGGAGAATGTGAACAAACATGTGATGTGAAATGTGAGTGAACAATTCCTCAACAGTGATTTCACCGGAAAACATATTCAAAATATTTGTGTGACATTTTTATTTCATCGAACAATTTTTGACACAATTTCAATGACCAGAAAAACATTTAAAATGAAATAACTCGAGCAGTAGGGTACCTTGTTTGCACCTGCAAGATCATGCCTAGTACATCTGCACTGTCATTTGACACTCTGACCGTGGCTGACTCGTGTTATGATCAATAGAAGTAAAAGTCACTTGGATACATTTGTGGTCATGGTCAGAGGCACATGCCATCTTTGTCAAGGCATTGCGCACGATGTTCACACTGAGCCACCAGTATTTTGCCTAGTTTATACCTGTAAGGTCATGCCCAGAATATTTGCATTCTGATTGGACACTCTGACCGTGGCTGACTCGTGTTATGATTCATAGCCGTTTAAGGTACTTGGTTAACTTTGTGGTCATTGTCAGTGGCACATGCCAGCTTTGTCAAGGCATTGCGCAAAATCGCCGTGCCAAGCCACCAGTGTTTTGACTTGTTTATACCTGCAAGGTCATGCATATTACACGTGCACTGTGATTGGGCACTCTGACCGTGGCTGACTCGTGTTATGATCAATATAAGTAAAAGTCACTTGGATACATGTGTGGTCATGGTCAGTGGTACATGCTAACTTTGTCAAGGCATTGTGCATAATAGCCACACCGAACCACGAGTACTTTACCTTGCTTACAACTGAAAGGTCATTCCCAGTATATCTGCAGTTTGATTGGACACTCTGACCGTGGCTGAAACGTGTAATGATTCATAGCCCTTTAAGGTACTTGGTAAACTTTGTGGTCATGGTAAGTGGCACATGCCAACTTTGTCAAGGCATTGCGCACAGTATCCGTGCCAAGCCACCGGTTTTTTAACTTGTTTATACCTGCAAGTTCATGCATAATACATGTACACTGTGATTGGGCACTCTGACCATGGCTGACTCGTGTTACGATTCGTAGAAGTTAAAGTCACTTGGTAAACTTTGTGGTCATGGTCAGTGGCACATGCCAACTTTGTCAAGGCATTGCGCACAATAGCCGTGCCAAGCCACCGGGTTTTTACCTTGTTTATACCTGCAAGGTCATTCATATTAGATGTGCACCGTGATTGGGCACTCTGAGTGTGGCTGACCCGTGTTACGATTTGTATAAGTTAAAGTCACTTGGTAAACTTTGTGGTCATGGTCAGTGGCACATGCCAATTTTGTCAACGCATTGCGCACAATAGCTGTGCCAAGCCACCGGTTTTTTACCTTGTTTATACCTGCAAGGTCATGCATGTGAGATGTGCACCGTGATTGGACATTCTGACCGTGGCTGACTCGTGTTACGATTCGTAGAAGTTAAAATCACTTGGTAAACTTTGTGGTCATGGTCAGTGGCACATGCAAACTTTGTCAAGGCATTGCACACAATAGCCATGCCAAGCCACCGGTGTTTTACCGTGTTTGTACCTGCAAGATTATGCCTAGTACATCTGCACTGTGATTGGACACTCTGAGCGTGGCTGACTCGTGTTATGATCGATAGAAGTAAAGTCACTTGGATACATTTTTGGTCATGGTCAGTGGCACATACCAACTTTGTCAAGGCATTGCACAAAATAGCCACACCGATCCACCAGTATTCTATTTTGTTTATACATGCAAGGTTATGCCCATTATATCTGCACTGTGATTGGACACTCTGACCGTGGCTGACCCGTGTTATGATTCATAGCCGTTTAATGTACTTGGCAAACTTTGTGGTCATGGTCAGTGGCACATACCAACTTTTTCAAGACATTGCGCACAATAGCCGTGCGAAGCCACCTGTTTTTTACCTTGTTTATACCTGTAATGTCATGCCTAGTACATCTGAACTGTGATTGGGTACTCTGACCGTGGCTGACTCGTGTTATGATTTGTAGGAGTTAAAGTCAGTTGGTAAACGTTGTGGTCATTGTCAGTGGCACATCCCATTTTTTTCAAGGCATTGTGCACAATAGCTGCACCGAGCCACCAGTATTCTACCTTGTTTATACATGCGAGGTCATGCCCAGTATATCTGCACAGTGATTGGATACTCTGACAGTGGCTGTCTCGTGTTATGATTCATAGCCGTTTAATGTACTTGGTAAACTTTGTGGTCATGGTCAGTGGCACATGCCAACTTTGTCAAGGCATTGCGCACAATAGCCACACCGAGCCACCAATATTCTACCTTGTTTGTTCCTGCAAGATCATGCCTAGTTCATGTGCACTGTGATTGGACACTCTGACTGTGGCTGACTCGTGTTATGATTCATAGCCGTTTAATGTACTTGGTTAACTTTGTGGTCATGGTCAGTGGCACATGCGAACTTTGTCAAGGCATTGCGCACAATAGCCGTACCAAGCCACCGGATTTTTACCTTGTTTATACCTGCAAGGTAATGCATATTAGATGTGCACTGTGATTGGGCACTCTGACCGTGGCTGACTCGTGTTACGATACGTATAAGTTAAAGTCGCTTGGTAAACTTTGTGGTCATGGTCAGTGGCACATGCCAACTTTGTCAAGGCATTGCGCACAATAGCTACACCAAACCACCAGTATTCTACCTACTGCTCAAGGAACTCAATGATAGTGATTTGCCTGATTATGAAATGTATGAATTAGATGGAAAATTTCGGTTCAGTATTATTTTCGGAATCATAAGTGAACGAATTGACATTCAACTGACACATTGAATTCAACGAAAGGCCCAGAATCATTTCTGCAGAAATCCAATATTTCAACGAGATATTCCATTGTGCAAAGAAATAATAAGGATCACCGACGAGTCAAGGTGTGTGTCGTGTTACGTGGGTTTGTCATTTTGTACAGATGGTTGTTCACGCCTATTTGTCGTTCCCTACCACGAATGACTCTACGGAGATTGTGAACCAACATGTGATGTGAAACATGTGTGAACATTTCCTGCACCACGATTTGACCAAAAACATATTCAAAGTATTTTTGTAACATTTTAATTTCATCGAACGATTTTTTGGCACAATTTCAATGACCAGAAAAACATTTAAAATTGAATACCTCGAGCAGTAGGGTACCTTGGTTGCACCTGCAAGATCATGCCTAGTACATCTGAACTGTGATTGGGTACTCTGACCGTGGCTGACTCGTGTTATGACTCATAGCCGTTTAAGGTACTTGGTTAACTTTGTGGTCATGGTCAGTGGCACATGAAAACTTCGTCAAGGCATTGCGCACAATAGCCACACCGAGCCACCAATATTCTACCTTGTTTGTTCCTGCAAGATCATGCCTAGTACATCTGAACTGTGATTGGGTACTCTGACCGTGGCTGACTCGTGTTATGACTCATAGCCGTTTAAGGTACTTGGTTAACTTTGTGGTCATGGTCAGTGGCACATGAAAACTTCGTCAAGGCATTGCGCACAATAGCCACACCGAGCCACCAATATTCTACCTTGTTTGTTCCTGCAAGATCATGCCTAGTACATCTGCACTGTCATTTGACACTCTGACCGTGGCTGACTCGTGTTATGATCAATAGAAGTAAAAGTCACTTGGATACATTTGTGGTCATGGTCAGAGGCACATGCCATCCTTGTCAAGGCATTGCGCACAATGTTCACACTGAGCCACCAGTGTTTTGCCTAGTTTATACCTGTAAGGTCATGCCCAGAATATTTGCATTCTGATTGGACACTCTGACCGTGGCTGACTCGTGTTATGACTCATAGCCGTTTAAGGTACTTGGTTAACTTTGTGGTCATTGTCAGTGGCACATGCCAGCTTTGTCAAGGCATTGCGCAAAATTGCCGTGCCAAGCCACCAGTGTTTTGACTTGTTTATACCTGCAAGGTCATGTATATTACATGTGCACTGTGATTGGGCACTCTGACCGTGGCTGACTCGTGTTATGACAAATATAAGTAAAAGTCACTTGGATACATGTGTGGTCATGGTCAGTGGCACATGCTAACTTTGTCAAGGCATTGTGCATAATAGCCACACCGAAGCACGAGTACTTTACCTTGTTTACAACTGAAAGGTCATTCCCAGTATATCTGCAGTTTGATTGGACACTCTGACCGTGGCTGAAACGTGTTATGATTCATAGCCCTTTAAGGTACTTGGTAAACTTTGTGGTCATGGTCAGTGGCACATGCCAACTTTGTCAAGGCATTGCGCACAGTATCCGTGCCAAGCCACCGGTTTTTTAACTTGTTTATACCTGCAAGTTCATGCATATTACATGTACACTGTGATTGGGCACTCTGACCATGGCTGACTCGTGTTACGATTCGTAGAAGTTAAAGTCACTTGGTAAACTTTGTGGTCATGGTCAGTGGCACATGCCAACTTTGTAAAGGCATTGCGCACAATAGCCGTGCCAAGCCACCGGGTTTTTACCTTGTTTATACCTGCAAGGTCATGCATATTAGATGTGCACCGTGATTGGGCACTCTGAGTATGGCTGACCCGTGTTCCGATTTGTATAAGTTAAAGTCACTTGGTAAACTTTGTGGTCATGGTCAGTCGCACATGCCAATTTTGTCAACGCATTGCGCACAATAGCTGTGCCAAGCCACCGGTTTTTTACCTTGTTTATACCTGCAAGGTCATGCATGTGAGATGTGCACCGTGATTGGACACTCTGACGGTGGCTGACTCGTGTTACGATTCGTAGAAGTTAAAATCACTTGGTAAACTTTGTGGTCATGGTCAGTGGCACATGCAAACTTTGTCAAGGCATTGCACACAATAGCCATGCCAAGCCACCGGTGTTTTACCGTGTTTGTACCTGCAAGATTATGCCTAGTACATCTGCACTGTGATTGGACACTCTGACCGTGGCTGACTCGTGTTACGATTCGTAGAAGTTAAAGTCACTTGGTAAACTTTGTGGTCATGGTCAGTGGCACATGCCAACTTTGTCAAGGCATTGCGCACAATAGCCGTGCCAAGCCACCGGTTTCTACCTTTTTATACCAGTAACGTCATGCATATTAGATGTGTACAATGATTGGACACTCTGACAGTGGTTGACTGGTGATTGTGGTCATGGTCAGAGGGACATGCCAACTTTGTCAAGGCATTGCGGACAATAGCCGTGCCAAGCCACCAGTTTTTTACCTTGTGTATACCTGCAAGGTCATGCATATTAGATGTGCACCGTGATTGGGCACTCTGACCATGGCTGACTCGTGTTACGATTTGTATAAGTTAAAGTGGCTTGGTAAGCTTTGTGGTCATGGTCAGTGGCACATGCCAACTTTGTCAAGTCATTGCGCACAAAAGCCACACTGAGACACCAGTATTCTATATTGTTTATACCTGCAAGATCATGCCTAGTACATCTGCACTGTGATTGGACACTCTCACCGTGGCTGTCTCGAGTTATGAGTCATAGCCGTTTAAGGTACTTGGTAAACTTTGTGGTCATGGTCAGTGGCACATGCCGACTTCGTCAAGGCATTGCGCACAATAGCCGTACCAAGCCACCGGTTTTTTACCTTGTTTATACCTTCAAGGTCATGCCTAGTATAACTGAACTGTGATTAGGCACTCTGACTGTGGCTGACTTGTGTTACGGTTTGTAGAAGTTAAAGTCACTTGGTAAACTTTGTGGTCATTATCAGTGGCACATGCCAACTTTGTCAAGGCATTGTGCACAATAGTCGTGCCAAGCAACCGGTTTTTTAACATGTTTATACCTGCAAGGTCATGCATATTAGATGTGCACTGCTATTGGGTACTCTGACCGTGATTGACTCGTGTTACGATTCGTAGACGCTAAAGTCACTTGGTAAACTTTGTGGTCATGGTCAGTGGCACATGCCAACATTGTCAAGGCATTGCGCACAACAGCTGTGCAAAGCCACCGGTTTTTTACCTTGTAAATACCTGCAAGGTCATGCATGTTAGATGTGCACCGTGATTGGGCACTCTGAATGTGGCTGACTCGTGTTATGATCGCTAGAAGTTAGAGTCACTTGGTAAACGTTGTGGTCATGGTCAGTGGCACATGCCAATTTTTTCAAGGCATTGCGCACAATAGCTCTGCCAAGCCACCGGTTTTTTACCTTGTTTATACCTGCAAGGACATGCATGTTAGATGTGCACCGTGATTGGACACTCTGACTGTGGCTGACTTGTGTTACGATTCGTAGAAGTTAAAGTAACTTGGTAAACTTTGTGGTCATGGTCAGTGGCACATGCCAACTTCGTCAAGGCATTGCGCACAATAGCCACACAAAGCCACCAGTATTTAACCTTGTTTGTACCTGCAAGATCATGCCTAATACATCTGCACTGTGATTGGACACTCTCACCATGGCTGACTCGTGTTATGATCAATAGAAGTAGAGTCACTTGGATACATTTGTGGTCATGGTCAGTGACACATGCCAACGTTGTCAAGGCATTGCACACAATAGCCACACTGATCCACCAGAATTCTACCTTGTTTATACATGCAAGGTCATGCCTATTATATCTGCACTGTGATTGGACACTCTGACCGTGGCTGACGCGTGTTATGATTCATAGCCGTTTAATGTACTTGGTAAACTTTGTGGTCATGGTTAGTGGCACATGCCAACTTTGTCAAGACATTGCGCACAATAGCCGTGCCAAGCCACCGGGTTTTTGCCTTGTTTATACCTGTAAGGTCATGCCTAGTACATCTGAACTGTGACTGGGTACTCTGACCGTGGCTGACTCGTGTTATTATTCGTAGAAGTTGAAGTCACTTGGTAAACTTTGTGGTTGTGGTCAGTGGCACATGCCAACTTTGTCAAGGCATTGCGCACAATAGCTGTACCGAGCCACCAATATTCTACCTTGTTTAAACCTGCGAGGTCATGCCAAGTATATCTGCATAGTGATTGGATACTGTGACCGTGGCTGTCTTGTGTTATGATTCATAGCCGTTTAATGTACTTGGTAAACTTTGTGGTCATGGTCAGTGGCACATTCCAACTTTGTCAAGGCATTGCGCACAATAGCCACACCGAGCCACCAGTACTCTACCTTGTTCATAGCCATTTAAGGTGCTTGGTAAACTTTCTGGTCATGGTTAGTGGCACATGCCAACTTTATCAAGGTATTGCGCACAATAGCTACACCGAGCCACCAGTACTCTACCTTGTTCATAGCCATTTAAGGTGCTTGGTAAACTTTCTGGTCATGGTTAGTGGCACATGCCAACTTTATCAAGGTATTGCGCACAATAGCTACACCGAGCCACCAGTACTCTACCTTGTTCATAGCCATTTAAGGTGCTTGGTAAACTTTCTGGTCATGGTTAGTGGCACATGCCAACTTTATCAAGGTATTGCGCACAATAGCTACACCGAGCCACCAGTACTCTACCTTGTTCATAGCCATTTAAGGTGCTTGGTAAACTTTCTGGTCATGGTTAGTGGCACATGCCAACTTTATCAAGGTATTGCGCACAATAGCTACACCGAGCCACCAGTACTCTACCTTGTTCATAGCCATTTAAGGTGCTTGGTAAACTTTCTGGTCATGGTTAGTGGCACATGCCAACTTTATCAAGGTATTGCGCACAATAGCTACACCGAGCCACCAGTACTCTACCTTGTTCATAGCCATTTAAGGTGCTTGGTAAACTTTCTGGTCATGGTTAGTGGCACATGCCAACTTTATCAAGGTATTGCGCACAATAGCTACACCGAGCCACCAGTACTCTACCTTGTTCATAGCCATTTAAGGTGCTTGGTAAACTTTCTGGTCATGGTTAGTGGCACATGCCAACTTTATCAAGGTATTGCGCACAATAGCTACACCGAGCCACCAGTACTCTACCTTGTTCATAGCCATTTAAGGTGCTTGGTAAACTTTCTGGTCATGGTTAGTGGCACATGCCAACTTTATCAAGGTATTGCGCACAATAGCTACACCGAGCCACCAGTACTCTACCTTGTTCATAGCCATTTAAGGTGCTTGGTAAACTTTCTGGTCATGGTTAGTGGCACATGCCAACTTTATCAAGGTATTGCGCACAATAGCTACACCGAGCCACCAGTACTCTACCTTGTTCATAGCCATTTAAGGTGCTTGGTAAACTTTCTGGTCATGGTTAGTGGCACATGCCAACTTTATCAAGGTATTGCGCACAATAGCTACACCGAGCCACCAGTACTCTACCTTGTTCATAGCCATTTAAGGTGCTTGGTAAACTTTCTGGTCATGGTTAGTGGCACATGCCAACTTTATCAAGGTATTGCGCACAATAGCTACACCGAGCCACCAGTACTCTACCTTGTTCATAGCCATTTAAGGTGCTTGGTAAACTTTCTGGTCATGGTTAGTGGCACATGCCAACTTTATCAAGGTATTGCGCACAATAGCTACACCGAGCCACCAGTACTCTACCTTGTTCATAGCCATTTAAGGTGCTTGGTAAACTTTCTGGTCATGGTTAGTGGCACATGCCAACTTTATCAAGGTATTGCGCACAATAGCTACACCGAGCCACCAGTACTCTACCTTGTTCATAGCCATTTAAGGTGCTTGGTAAACTTTCTGGTCATGGTTAGTGGCACATGCCAACTTTATCAAGGTATTGCGCACAATAGCTACACCGAGCCACCAGTATTCTACCTTGTTTAAACCTGCGAGGTCATGCCCAGTATATCTGCACAGTGATTGGATACTCTGACCATGGCTGTCTCGTGTTATGATTCATAGCTGTTTAATGTATTTGGTAAACTTTGTGGTCATGGTCAGTGGCACATGCCAACTTTTTCAAGGCATTGCGCACAATAGCCACACCGAGCCACCACTTTTCTGCCTTGTTTGTACCTGCAAGGTCATGCCTAGTACATGTGCACTGTAATTGGACACTCTGACCATGGCTGACTCCTGATATGATTCATAGCCGTTGAATGTACTTGGTAAACGTTGTGGTCATGGTCAGTGGCACATGCCAACTTTGTCAAGGCATTGCGTACAATAGCCATGCCAAGCGATTGGCACGGTCATGCATATTAGATGTGCACTGTGATTGGGCACTCTGAATGTGGCTGACCTGTGTTACGGTTTGTAGAAGTTCAAGTCAATTGGTAAACTTTGTGGGCATGGTCAGTGGCACATGCCAACTTTGTCAAGGCACTG
>SZWC01002482.1:197584-213126 GCA_023375785.1 Penium margaritaceum | reverse complement strand
ACGCACGCACGCACGCACGCACGCACGCACGCACGCACGCACACACACACACACACACACACACACACACAGAGGTTGGAGAAGAATGTGACGTGCTGTGGGCTGATGCGAAAGATGCACAAGGAGAAGATTGAGTGCCGCACCGCCACCTCAATTAACGTGGCCGTTTACAAAGCTTTTTTCATCTCTTCTTCATCTTCTTTTCCCATTTTCTTCGTTGTTCTTCAGCCTTTGAAAGCACCCTCATCCAAATGTGGGCAGGCACGAGCATCAAGTTCCACAATCAGTTCTCGACACGCGAGGTGGCCGCCAAACCACCGTTGACGCTGACAGATGACGGAGAATCCCAGAGTGGCTCAACGTCGTGTGGCTTACAACCCCATCACGTGCGCCGTCTCTCAAGGTCCATGTACAGCCATGTGGATGGCAGACCAACTCGCACGATGCTGCTTGGCATCCTGGGCCACCTCGATGAAAAGGTTGTGGTTTCAGCTTCTGCTAATGGATGTGTTTATTTCTAGGTTGGAGAGTTTGGTCACCCTCCCTCGCTTGCTGGTGGCAAAAGCAGCGCAGCATGTTTGCTCTCCTGCCACTTCCTCTCGCAAGAAGAAGAAGAAAAAGGAGGAGGAGGAGGAGGAGGAGGAGGAGGAGGAGAGAAGAGAAAAGGGGAAGAAAGTANGCTGTCCTCCTCCGTCCTCACTGCTCGCACTTTGCCATGGAAGCTACGGCTCGGCACAAGACCCAGAAAACAACAACCTTTGGTTTTCATCCATGTGCGTGCAGTGCGGGGGCCCAGAGAGAGGGTGATGCGCATCCTACAAAGCGGCCATATAAGGAACAGAAGCAGCCATCATTTTCTCGTCCACCAAGACAACGAGTGACTCGGCGGTGAGTACACCAAACGCAACCATCTCAGAAAGTTCATACGCAGACGGTCCTACATCATCAATCAGAGTGGCCGCGGTTGAGACCGAGCAGCTCAAACCGTAAGCCATGTCTTTTTCACACGCGCACGCACCTGAGGACATGGAGCGACGGTTTTCGGAGTCATCCATGTTGGGCCGCGATTGTGTCTAGGCGTCTTCGGCAGCACCGACCACAAGAAGAAAATGCAACGCCTCTTGCCACGCACGCAGGCCCGATCAGCCTGGACGTCCACCAAGCTGCCAACAGAAATCGGCTCCCTGCGGCCCTACTTTCTCGCGCTCTCAGATCATCCGCCACCACAGCGAAGGCACCTTCAAACTGATGGCGCGACACGACGAGGCCTGAAGACTGCCCTTGCGACACGCCAGTCAGAGAATGCGTGCCACGTCACAAGACGTGCGTGTGAGGAAGCGATGGCACGACTCAATGCGCACTTGGTCAGCAACGTCCATACCGTCTCCGGGGAACAAGGCACGAGTCACCGGAGATGACTTCGGCAGAGATCGGAGTATGGGGCGGCGTAGAGACCAACAAGGTAAGCCCTCGTCCAAGCGCAGGCCAGGCAAGGCAAGGCAAGGCAAGGCCGCTGCGGACATTCGGGCGTCGAGCAGCGAGAAAGAGAAGGACATGGCAGCGGACACTGCGGGCAATGCCCGCAGGTGGCCGCCGCCACCGTCGGAATTAGGGTTGGTCTCCGAACCGGTGCAAGGACCAGCGCGCCAAAACTCATGCGGAAACCGCCATCCAAATCGACACGGGTGCACAAGACGTGAAAAATAAAACTTTTGACACTTTGGAGCCAGAGTCGAACCTCATGCAGAAAGGGTACGAAGTGTACATACGGCTGCGAATATAATACGTGAGCTTTACTCGGCTTCCACGCCGTTGGATAAGCAGGTGACGAAGCGAGCACAAGGCCTGTAGCGGGACGTGAGCCTCCACGCCTTAGTGGCTCCATGGCAACAACCACTGAAGCGGGGGGGCTGCCCCAACATTGAAGCAAGTCTGCGTGTGCAGCCCGGCTACACGACAAGAACATGGCCTAGTCAAGGAGTGGGAATGTGCGGTTTCCATCAGGAGTTGACTCCCCAATACAATAAAATATGAGATTAAACTTTATTTTCATAAAATGAGGTGGTTAGACATGGAATAGATTTTGGTTTCAAGCCTGTATGTGTGCATTAAAGTATGATTTCATTTTTACTAGGGATTATACTCAACATGATGAACCGTAAATTCATCATGAAATATGAATCTAGTTTGGAAACATCTTGGGAGCATGAGAGTACATCGGTTCGTCCTAATGTTCCTCAAGGGCGAAGTAGAACAGGGTCGAGCTCATGGCGAACTAGGTACGTGGCTCCTATGTTTACGGGGATCCATCATGTAAATGGGAACATGAATATGGATAAAAGGATGAGCTAGGAAGAAATCCTAATAAGGATTAACGAGGTGTGAGGCGAGCTCCTTTAGCCCCGAGCAACAGAGGAATGACATTCAAACATTTCATTCAGACAACCAAATAGGAGTGGTCCTAGTTAGCCAATATGTATCCCTATTTTATAATGGATGACATGAGATTCATTGAACAAAAACACAATGATGGTGCCTCTCACTTGGAGGTCGATGTTAAGGCGAGAGTGATCTCGAAGAATGGATGGCCACAAATCTTGCTAGGGAAATATTCTCCTCGTTTTGGATTGATATGAGACATAAGTGAGGCAGCCAAACGAAATTGTGGCCCGGCAAGAATGACAACGACAGAGCTGTCTCGTACATAGGTTACGTTAGGGGACCTGTGATGAGACATGTAGGTGTTGAAGTTCGTTGGCCACTCATACCTCTATGCCCTCTTGCCTCCCACATTCTCCACACACTCATGTACAGACTGAGTGACAATGGTAATCCCTGGAGAGATGGCTGACGCAACCATCCTGACTTGAGCCGTCGACGCCCTCAAGCTGTTGCTGGACCCAAGAGTGCTTTCTGGCACAAATGTTACCATCGCATGACTCTCCATGATTCTCTATGACTCTTTGTGTGATGCGGTAGATGCTATGGCCGTACACTCTCACTGCCGTGCCTTGCATCATTTTATGTTGCCTTGCATGTGATGGGGGAGCTGCATATTTCCCGGGTGCTAATCCTTAGGGGGCCATCGTGCCGGTCTTGGCCGTGCGTCGGTGAGTAGTCGCCCTCGGTTATTCCGAGAGGTCGGGCTCGGCCCCCGGGTGGTGGCACTTACTCACCCGAGCTCGACGCTCGTGGTGATTGGGTGCTCACCGGTACATGTCTCACTCGCTCCCCCCTTGCCTTTTTTGTCTTGGTTAAGTGTGGACTCTTGCAAGCAAGTTACCGCATCCATGGCGTCTCTCGCTCAATATGACTGGATGCATTCACCCAAACCACCACACACGAGCTAGCAATAAAACTTCCTAGCAACTACTGGTATCAGAGCAGTGAGACTTGCTTCTCACCACTCAGCGGTCCTGGTCCGTGGAGTTTCTGCGGTCCACGTCTCCCGTGGTCCATGCAGCACCGCAGCTAATCTAGAAGCTACTTACGGCCTCCACCTTCTACCCACCCGTAGCAGCAGTCTGAGCTGCTCCTCGATCTACCGAGGCTATCTCCATCTCTCGGGGCTTTGCGAGTACCCTCTCGCCCGCTCGCACACGTTCGGGGACTCTCATTGCCGCAAGCTACCGGCGCTTCTTCCCTCCCCCTCACACTTGGACTGACTGCCCCACTACTCTGCGCAGTCACTCTTGGCTGACCCTTCAGTCTTCCGCGTGCTTGGGCGGATCTGCCGCCTTTCTCTAAGCTGTGAGCTGCCACCCGGCTGCCGCGCTCTCCTCGCAGCTGCTCTTGGGCACCCCTCACGGTTGTCTGTGATCTTGAGCGTGTCTGTCACGTTCCTCTCATGCTGTGAACTGCCATTCTCCTTGGCATCCGCACACCACCCGGCTGCCTCACTTGTCTTTGCAGCCGTTCTTGGCTACCATCGAGGTCACCCGCGGTACTTGAACGTATCTTCTGTCCTCTTCTCGTTCACAGCACTCTCTCGCTGCGCTCTGCTGCTCCCTCGCGCACCTTCTCTTACCCGCTGTTGCTCGTCGCAGTCCACTGCTGCCTCAGGTGCTCGTGGGGCGTGTACGCCTCTCTCGGCCCACAACCCTCCAGCGTCTCGCTGCATTGCACTCCTGGACCACCCGTTTCTGGTGGCTGCCCCTCTGTGCTTCTGCTGATACATGTTTCTTCTGGCTGCACCCAGACTATCCTCTACAGTTTAGCTCTGTCTGCAGGTGTAGCAGTCACCCTGGATTCGTCACCACTCAATGGTCCCCCTGACGAAGAGCTCGACTCTCCTCGGGCTGCCGCACGCCACTCTGTCGACGGGTGGGAGGACCCAAGAGACTTTGACCCTCCTACACCCCTAGACCACGAAGTACCCCTCTGGTTTTGCATGCTCAACTCCGACTACTGGCAAGGGGATCGACAGAGAGAGGCAGCTGAGCGCGAGGAATAAATCAAATGACAGGTGTACACTGTGGACGATCTACCACCGTCCCCTCCTCGCCCTCCAACCATGCAACCCACAGCCGGCACTTCACCATTCACATCTGCATCTACTTCCAACACCGCTACCAGTCCGTCTCCCGCTACTACTACATCTGCTGAACCGGCTCCAACTCCCGAGGTACCGGGCGTCATCCCTGTGCTTCCTGTGCAAAATGATTCCGTCGGCCTTGCAGGGGCCGTTCTAGACGCAGCAGCAGGGGCGGCAACAACCTTTGCTGCAACTGCCCGTGCTTGCAGGGCGCCTACCCAGACTGTAGTACGTCGTGCGTCAGACACATACGCCCATGCAGTAGCCTCACTCACCCTGCTTGTAGCAGCTATAGCCAACATCGTCACCCAGATCACAGCAGCAGCAGCCTCTGTCGCAACTGCAGCCTCGTCAGCTGCTAACGCCACTATACCTGCCGTCGGCTCCATCCGTGCCTCCATTGTAGCAGCTGTCTTGTCTCCCAAAAGGGCCCCACGAGAACTAACTCCACACGTCATCCCAGGAGTCCTTGTGGCATCCGCATCTACAGCTGTGGCCGGAGCCACTGTCACCGGCCTTCTGTGCCTGACCGTGGCGGTTGCAAGGTGGGTGGCAGTGCTCTTCTCCTCGGCAGCAGTTGTGGTAGCTCCTCTCTTTGCCCTGCTGCCCCGTCACTACGTTGGTGAGACCATCCCTCACTCTATCCTCCCTCCTTATTCTCTCACTCTCTCATCATGCCTGGACCAGAAGATAAGCTAGAGGCCCTTCAGGCAGCCCTTAGTGAGGCTCAGGCTGAGCGCCAAAAGGCGTAGGATGAACTTCAACGTGAACGCAAAGCGCAGCACGAGCTAGCCGCCTCAGTAGCTGCATTAGTGTTCAAACATCTCCGCTCCGTCCCAGGCTTTGCTGCAGTTCTCCCCACTGACAAATCCGGGTCCACGAGCTCTTCAACACCGGCAGGTGGTGGTACTGGCAATGGCTCCTCTTCCTCTTCCTCCTCTGGGGTAGCCTCTGCTGGTCCTCTCCCAACAGCACGTCAAAAGGATTTTGAGACATGCCACCTCACTTCACCTCAAAGCTCACCTTCACTTTCGAGGAGACACACTTCAGTGCGTGGGCTCAGGGTGAGCTTCTGTGGGAGTACTACTCGCCCGCCAAGCCGCCGTTTGTGCCCCAACCAGCGGAGGCTGCCCGTGCGGTACGAGCGCTCATCAACGCCGGTCCCGAGCATCTTCTGGATGACATCGGTACGTACAACACCGACCCCATCCGAGGTACTACTGCAGACCCTGTGGCTGCTTATGCACTCATTCGCCGCCGCAAGACTGTCACTGGACATGCTGCACAGAGTGCTCTCACCGTGTAGTTCAATACCTTGCAGATGAGTGTGGATGAGACTATAGACGAGTATTGGGCGCGTAGTCTGCGCCTGTTGAGGGATCTTGGCAAAGCTGCCCCAGGTCCTCTCTCTGCTTGTCTCTCTATTGTCGTTGGTCTCATCCCTGACTGTGTGATCTGTATCTTCATGTCTCCCAGGCAGAGCTCGAGCGCCTTGCCTGTGCACCTGTCCCTGCTGATGCACCACATGGAATTGGTCCTCTATATGACTTCACTGCTACACGTCTCACTGACTGGTGGAGCTCCCTCCTGAACAAACGCATGCATCGCGCCGCCATCACAGCAGTCACCACTTCCTCCCCCCCGCCTCTACTGCAGCCTCTCCTACTATCTCCTCCTCTCAGCCCTCTGTGCACTCCACTCAGGGTGCCTCTCGTGGCGGGGGCGGTAGCTCTAGTCGTGGCGGCGGCCGTGGTGGCAAAGGACGTGGGGGTGGCCGTGGTGGCAAGAACTCTGGCTCGCCCGTTGCTAATGTCACCTACTGGAATTGTGGTGCTATTGGTCACTCCGCGCCCAAATGTCCTGCCTCCCGTGACGACGTGCAACTTGCCTCCTCCATGTGTGCTCATTGAGGGTGCACCGGTGTTACACCGTCCTCTGCTACAGCCGCCGTGACCGTCTCATCATCCTCTTCATCCTCATCTGCCTCAGCCTTGACTACAACGCTCGCTCCTCTTCAACAAATGCCGCCTGCCTCCAGCTCTTGGGGCTGGGTGCCGCTACCGTCTGGTCCTTACTACGGGCCCCCATCTTCTCACTACTCTGTCCCTCATTGGGTTCGTGATGACGGCTGCTCCTCTGATCGCTCCTCTGAGCGTTCCTCTGATCGCCGGGACGAGGAGCGCAACCTTGAGCGTCGTCTGGCTGAGCTTCTTTACCTTCGCTCTCAAGGAGGTGAGAGTGTGAGTGGCCAACTCCTTGTGTGGTCCTGTGAGTCTGACGTTACGCTCCATGGCTCTGCCTCTGGTGGTGTACAAGGGGATTGGCCTGATGATCGTGCTTGGATTGAGGAATAGCAGTCTCACACGTTCCTCTCGCGCCTTGGTCATACATCTTCTTCCTCTCTCCATGGCACTGTTGCTGTCTGTTTGGTCCTGCCCTCCACTCGTGCCTCACCCGGCCTCTGGATCATTGATTCTGGGGCCACCCATCACATGACCTCTTGTCGCTCCTCCTTCGTGTCCCTCGGACCTGTTCAGTCTGTGCACTCTGTCCGAACTGGCTCAGGTCAGCTTCTCCCTGTTCAAGGTGTTGGTGTTGTTCGTTTCGTTGGTCCCGGGGGCACTGTGTACCTCCCTGACGTCTTGTACGTTCCTCATCTTGAAGTCAGCCTTCTCTCTGTGACCACCCTTGACGATCAGGGCATGGATTTCTTGTCCAGCCGTGGTCTTGCCTCCATCTCTCTCCGCTCCTCTGGTCGTGTTGTCCTGCGTGGTGTGCGCTGTGATCGCCTATTCCGAGTTCCGCTCATGTTGCCCTCACCTTCCGCTGCATCAACCCTTGTTCACGTCGTTCCCTCTCTGTCTCCTGACCATGCTGATCTCCTGCATCGTCGCCTCTGTCACATTCACACTGCCGCAATCCAGCGCCTTCTTCGCCTTCAGCCTGCACATGGCCCTGATCCCGCCACGTTCTCTCCTCCTTGCACATCCACTTGTCTTGATTGCGCCGCTGGCAAGATGCACCGCTCCCCTTTCTCCACCTCTTAGTCCACCACTGCGCAGCCCCTTGATCTGGTGCATGTCGACGTCATGGGTCCCTTGCCCCAGGATTTCCTGGGTGGCATTGGTCGTTACGTGCTGTGTCTCATTGATGACTTCTCCCGTTACCGCTGGGTCTTTGCCCTGCGGCACAAGAGTGATGTAACCGATGTCCTTGAGTCCTGGCTCCCTCAGGCCGAACACGCATGTCAATGCTCCTTGCGCGTATTCCGTAGTGACCGTGGCGGTGAGTTCTATGGTCCCACGTCTCGCTTTCTTGAGTCTCGCGGGGTCCGGCTTGAGTCCACCGCTCTGTACACACCCCAACAAAATGGTGTGTCTGAATGCTGGAACCGCACTCTCGCTAACGGTGTTTGTTCCCTGCTCTCTGCCTCTGGCCAGTCACCTCTCTTCGCCTTTGAAGCCATGTCTTACATGACTTGGGTCTGGAACCGCATCCCGCACGGGCCCCTTCCCCATACTATCACTCCCTTTGAACGATGGACTGGCCGGAGCGCTGACCTTCGTCTTGCCCGCGTTTGGGGCTGCCTTGTATCTGTCTTGGTACCCTCCGACCAACGTGACGGTAAGCTGTCTCCTCGTGGTTGCCTTCGCATCTTTCTTGGCGTCTCTCCCTTCTCCAAAGCGTGGCGCTTCTGGGATCCTTCCTGTTGCTATGTCGTTGAGTCTCGTGACGCCCTATTTTTTTAGCATCTATTTGAGCGTGACGCTCCCCGCTTCGGTGGGTCCCTTGCTCCGCCTCTTCGGGGTGGGGGTAGTGGTTCTCTGCCCTCTGGGCCGACTGTTCTCCCCTCGGTACATCCCTCGGTTCCCCCTGTCTCACCCTCTGCTGATCAGGGCTCTCCATTGTCTGCGTCCCCCTCCCAGGCTTCCTCACCCTCCATGGGTCCCTTGGCCTCGCCCAGCACCTCCAGCGCCCCTATCGGCTCCCCTGCCGGCTCCTCCTCCTCCTCCCCTACTCGTGGCGCCGCCTCGGAGCCCCCTGTCGCCTCGGAGCTCCCTGTTGCATCGGAGCTCCCTCTTGTCTCGCCCTCCCCATGTGGTTCGCCTTGCGCCGTTGTGCCCTCCTCTTTTGCGGGCACTCCGTCCATTCCCCCAGTCTCACCTTACACTCGCGGTGGACGCCTCCGGGCTCTCCCCTCTCAGTCTCACCCGGTCGTCTCTGGTGACCCTGGCCTTCGTACCCTTGGTCTCACTGCCTCTGGCCTGTCTGTAGCCGCTTCTGTTGTCCATCCCAGCACCACACTTGGCTACTCTCTTGTCGAACAAGAGTTTCACTCCGCGGTGACCTCTTCTATTGCCGGGTACGTTGCCTCATGCTTTGCGCCCGCCGGCCTCTCACCCCTCTCTCCCGAGCCGCAGACTGTTCAGGCAGCCCGTACCGCCTCTGACTCCCTTCTGTGGGAGCAGACCATGAAGGTCAAGCTTGATGCACTGTCTGATCATGATGTGTATGAGCTTGTTGATCTCCCACCCGGTCGTAAGGCAGTTGTTGCCAAATGGGTGTACCGTTGCAAGCTAAACCCAGACAACACAGTTGAAAGATACAAGGCTCGCCTCACGGCCAAGGGGTTCTCTCAAATCCCTGGGGTTGACTTTGATGAGACCTTTGCCCCGGTCGGCCGCTACACCACAGCCACAGCTCTACTCAGCCTGGTCGCCCAGCATGACTGGGAACTTGAGCAGATGGATGTCAACAACGCCTTTCTGCATGGAAAGTTGGATGAAGAGATCTACATGGTCCAGCCACTTGGCTTCTCGGATGGCACGAACCAGGTTTGGCGTTTGTGCAAGGCCCTCTATGGTCTCAAGCAGTCTCCACGGTGTTGGAACCAAGAAATTACAACCACCCTTGAAAAAGGGGGGTACAAACGGAGTGCAGTGGATCCCGCTCTCTTTCTCGGGCCCCCCACCAAACCACTTATTGCCATTCTTGTGTACGTGGATGATCTTCTCATTGCCTCTCCCGATGCTGCGTCTGTGACTGCTGCCAAGTCTCTGCTGCAATCGGCATACAAGATGAAAGATCTTGGTCCAGCCCGTGTATTTCTAGGAATGGAGTTGCAGCGTGATCGTGCACGTCGGATCTTGCATGTGCATCAAGCTGCGTATGTGCATAGCCTGGGGGAGCGCTTCGCACCACTCCTCACCTCCATCCCCACGGCATCCACTCCCATGACACCTGCTGGGTAGTCTCTCCTGAAGTCACTTGATCTCACCAAACTGTGGGAGGCAGTGGATGTCACTGACTATCTCTGAGTCATTGGCTCCCTGATGTACCTTGCCACGACCACGCGTGCAGATGTTGTCTTTGCTATGAACTTCTTGTCACAGTTCTCCCAGTGCCCCCGAGAGCGTCACCTCGAGGCAGCCCTGCGAGTGGTACGGTACGCTCTCTCCACCCCCCGTGTCGGACTGCTCTTTCGTGCACAGCCCTATGTCGTAGTGGATGGCTTCACCGACAGTGATTGGGCGCATGATTCTGATGCTCGCAGTCGCACAGGATACATCTTTCTAGTTGGTGGCACTGCAGTCTCCGGGAAAAGTGGCAAGCAAGGGTGTGTGGCACGCAGCACTGCTGAGGCTGAGAATATTGCTCTGGGCGCATGCACTTGTGAAGCTATCTGGCTGTGTCGCTTGCTGCAACAATTACGTGTTCCCATCTGCTGCATCACTCTGCGCTGTCATAACCAAAGCACGAAGGCCATTGCACAAAATAGTGGCATGCATCATTCACGCACCAAACACATCAATGTGGAACATCATTTTGTTCGCGAGTGCATTACTGCTGGCATGCCTGGGTGGATACACGATCTCAGAGAGCTGACTTTCTTACCAAGGCCCTCAGTCGCAATGTCTTCAAAAGTGTTTTTCACTCTGTGGGTCTCATCAGTCCACATAATCCAAGTTGATTGCTCGTGTTCCATCGCTCTTATCTCCTGTGCTCACCTCTCGTGACTTCCCTCTGTGTGTGTGGGTTGCTTGTCTGCGGGTCATGGAGGAGTGTTGAAGTTCGTTGGCCACTCATAACTCTATGCCCTCTTGCCTCCCACATTCTCCACACACTCATGTACAGACTGAGTGACAATGGTACTCCCTAGGGAGATGGCTGACACAACCATCCTGACTTGAGCCGTCGACGCCCTCAAGCTGTTGCTGGAACCAAGAGTGCTTTCTGGCACCAATGTTACCATTGCATGACTCTCCATGATTCTCTATGACTCTTTGTGTGATGCGGTAGATGCTAGGGCCATACACTCTCACTGCCGTGCCCTGCATCATTTTATCTTGCCTTGCATGTGATGGGGGAGCTACATATTTCCCGGGTGCTAATCCTTAGGGGGCCACCGTGCCGGTCTTGGCCGTGCGTCGGTGAGTAGCCGCCCTCGGTTATTCCGAGAGGTCAGGCTCGACCCCCGGGTGGCGGCACTTACTCACCCGAGCTCGACGCTCGTGGTGAGTGGGTGCTCACCGGTACATGTCTCACTCGCTCCCCCCCTGCCTTCTTTGTCTTGAATAAGTGTGGACTCTTGCAAGCAAGTTGCCACATCCATGGCGTCTCTCACTCAATATGACTGGATGCATTCACCCAAACCACCACACACGGGCTAGCAATGTAACTTCCTAGCAACTACAGTAGGTTGGCTCATGGTTGAAAATGAATTTGGAGTAATTAGATCAAAACTTCCTCAAATGAGCTCGTGGGCCAAAATGTAAAAGCAAGGCCATTGTAACAAGGACACATATCGTGTCCTTGTTTGTGACTAACTACACGAAGTGAGGGGACGGGATAGTAGGATGCAAGAGCCGACAATGATGAGACATGGCCATAGAGAATTACGATGGATTCAAAGACTTTGGAAGTCATTTATGTTACGGAATGGAGGAATCTGAATTCGCATAAAAGGTCACAGAAAGCAAGTTCCTCCCAGTGAATCTGGCATTCAACAGTCGCATCACCGGATTGGAAGGATTCTTCCTTGTCCATGAAGTGATTCCGCAAAAGATGGTGATAGAGGAATATTGGTGGAGCCCATGTAGACAAAGGGAATAGGTTCTGGAGTTGATGAGCAATATGAGGTGAATTCTTTTGAATCAGAAGAAATAAGGAAAAGATTCGCTAGTGTACTTCGCCCACCTCATAGCCCCCTTCGATGCTTTTGTATGGACTACAAGAACGGAAGGCTTGGAAACAAAACTCTAATATCTTTCCTTTGACCAATGATAAAACATGCTCGAGCATGCTTGCTTCATTTACGGGGCACCCCATTGGTTATATGTAGACGGTTAGGTGTCCAAGAATAGACACTGAATACAGGAAATTTCATGAAGATAAGCTCGTATCTGGATGGCAACTTTCAGCCATCATTCTAGGAATTATCAAGCCTTTCTTTCCAGTTTTTGGTACACTAGGAAAACAATTCCTTAATGAGTGAAAACACAGTTGTGAAAGAGAATCCAAGCTCACAAAGCATGCAAGGAAACCAAGACCAACCACTCATTCTCTTAAACAGATACCATGACTCACCAATGGTGTGGTGACTCAATCAACAACCTCCCCATTGGTCAACCTTTGGGATAAGGAAGAAGCCAAAACAAGTCCAGAGACTCGGGCTAGCCTTCCAAAAGTGCCAGTGGCTGCACATGATTGTATGAATCTACTACCATTGGAACATTACAGTGCCTTGTATGTGACGAACTTAAAACTTGTATCTATTAAACAAGAAAACCATTCCTCAAATCATATGTGGCATGCATTGGGTTGACAAGTTTTTCTTGAATCTGTGTCAGATAGATGGTTCACTAAAATTTTCATTCATGTTTATCGCAGACACGGTTGGAGATTGTGGATGAAGGATGTTCGCATGTGAATGATGCACTTCTATCCAACAAGTAGAGTGGAGAATTTGGACACGACGAATGTCCCAAATGATCCTTGTGTGATTTTTCGTAGTTGGTACATGGAGGGTGCTAGGCAAGTTCCATATCTTTGTGTAATAGAACACTACAACTAGTAAGCGTAGAGTCTTTCCAAGCTTTTAGATGTCTTGTATTCGCATAAAGCATCCGCAAACATTTTGGATCTGATGTACTACCAATATGGGGATGATGCATTTATGCATAAGAAAACATGTTTCTAACAAATGAGGATGGATGTTTTTATCATGAAAAGCAAGTAGAGGGAATACGAGGGGATTTTTAGGGACTTGGGCTCATCAGTTCCAACAAAACGGAATGGCTTGGTGGTCATCCTGTTGACTTGGTTTTTGGACAGCTGTGAGATTGTCCATTTGTACAAAAATTCTGGTCCTCGTTATTCAGAACTTCCATGCACTAGGTGACGTATGTATGAAGTTCTCAGGTGCATGGGAAACCTCCATGCAAGATACTCTTGGTTTGAGTGATGTGCTTGAGGTTGGTTGGTGGTGAATCTCTGGCGGGGGGGGGGGGGGGGGGGGGGGGGGGGGGGGGGGGGGGGGGGGGGGGGGGGGGGGGGGGGGGGGGGGGGGGGGGGGGGGGAAAGTCTATGTGGGGAGTGTAAGTGGGGGTGTACGGCCACGTGTATGGACTGTGTACTTTTGTATGTTGGTATTAGTGATGTGCTTGATGTTGGTTGGTGGAGAATGAAAGAAACAACATGCGTACGATGTTTATGTAAGCCTTACGCTAGGTATGGGTGCACTGACGTGAGGTAATACTACATGTGGGTAGTGAACGTGGAGGTGAATAGAAGAGAATTTTTGTGTGATCGATGATGGAAACTAGTGCACGATTTTGGGGAGAAGTCAATTCTTTAGCATTCAATATAAAAAAAAAAACAGTTAACGTTGTTATAATCATCGAGATAAAACTCCACTAAGTTACCCTCCTAGAAAATATCCTTTCAGACTCAATGGCAAGAAATTGACAAGAGCATGGAAGACATATAATTGACCATAAGATTTTATTGGTCATTTTTGTATTTTTATTCCCAATCATATATGTATACGAGTCCTTGTTTTGAAAAAAAAATCGGCACCGTAGTCTGTTCGAAAAAGGACAACCGTCAGATTATCTCGATCCAATGATCCACTGGGCTCGGCACAACATCAACAAAAAGGAAGAATAAGAGGGCCGAGAGAGAGATCCCCATCTCTCTCTCTACCCTCCTGTCTATCCTACATGGCAGGGCATGGTATGGCTGTGGGCAGGCCTCTTTAGGCGTCCGACTGATCCATCCATCCGCGGCCCTACTCTCTGTACTCATCCTATTGGAGCTCCGGATAGCTGATGAAATAACCCTACCGGAAGCCATACATTTGGGCAGTTTTTGGACCAACAGGATGTGTGGTCTGGCAGACGAGGCGAGAGTGCGAGCATGAGCTCCTCTCAACTCTGAGTATGCTGACGTGGCAAGGAACAGGGGAACGCGAAAGATATTGCTCTTTCTAAAGATGGATCCTGTGATCACGCATCCTGCAAGGGGAGTTGGATTGATCGGCGCCGTCGCTGAATCGAGAGGTGCGGTCAATCCATCGTCGTGAGACAAATGCCTGAGCCAGATCGATGGTCATGAGAAGCTACCGCAGATCCGGACAATCTCGTCCGTGGATTGCACTGAGGGCGCTGGGCATCCGCCAACCTCGGTCTGCCGATGATCGGAGATCATCGGGCGGTGTCCGGAAGATCATGTGACTAAGAACTGGAAGACACAAGGAGACCGGACAATGTCAACACTTGTACTTTTCTGCTCCTAGCTAGTACAGACAGATAAGTAGCTGTAGGTTTGTATTTGCTATCACTTCGTCTGTGTGTAACCATTTTGAACAAGCTTGGTACCGTTGGAAAGCTTGTGAGACGAGTCGTGTAACTGTGCCTTCAGCTCATACTCTTGAATCACACAGTCAGTGACATTACTGAGGCAAGAGTGCCTGTGTGTGTGTGAGTGGTAACTCATAGCAGGGAGATCATCATCAACAATTCAGTATAGCATCAGAGAGTTGAACTATCAGAGTACCACATCTGAATATTCCTAAAGATTCTGTTATGTAAAATCCAACATAGTCATTTTTGGACACTCTCGCACTTCCCTACAACTGCTATACCGGCAGTCAAAAATTAACATGTCGCTCGACCAACAATGATGCTCGAACGGCAGGTTAGCTGCCGTTCGGTAGTTTTCTAGCACAAGCGCTCCGGAAAAACTATCCGACAGAAAAAAACCTCAAAATCGTCGTTGTGAGTTTTTAGTTAAATATTATTTGCCAGCTCCCCACCCTTGGCTATCCGCGGTGAGATGCCAGCAATACCTTGTCAATTTCATGATTGCATTTTCGATTCTTTTGGCATTTCAAGGCTGTCCGATTAACTCATAGTGAGTGATTGAATGACATTGCAAGAACTATGAAGAATGTATAAGATGTAGCATCAAAATCATATTAATCTCATTTGATGGTCAACGCCTACTGATAAGTGAGCTTGAAACATATGATTTTGTATAGATTTCACATTTATTGGCAGGCACCGACCGTCGATCCTACTTCATCAATGATCCGTGGACGCACATTGACTTGTTCACTTGTGTACACTACCTGGTCACTGACGTGGTATTTGTTGTGCACTTCCATGTTTACTCACCATGTACACAGGTCACCTTAAGGGGGGATAGTGGACGGTATGTTTAACCCAAAGCCGGACCCCCCCGCTCCTCCTCTCCCACCCCCTGCCACCAATCAAGTGCATAGGGGGATTCATGAAAATGTGTATAGCTCTCGTACTCACTGTCTGTGGATGAGTATAGAAGCGTAAAACAGACATTTCATTGAACGTTCTTCTGTTTGAATGAATTAGTTTACATCTGTAGCGTCTAACCGCACAATGGGCTGCACACCTCGTATTACACTTATCACGTACATTTGGTGGGATCACGAGGGTGGAGGGGGGGGGGGGGGGGGGGGGGGGGGGGGGGG
>SZWC01002482.1:175901-193288 GCA_023375785.1 Penium margaritaceum | reverse complement strand
GAGATATTTCTCCCTTCAACTTGCCTTGCCGGTACTGATAGCGTGATATAGATAGACTAGATGTCTCCCTCTCCTCACAGGTGCTGATGGAGCCAAAGAGGAAGAGAGGGGGTGATGTTCCTCCCCTCTCTCTTGCCTTGGGCACCGACAAGACCAGAGAGGGAGAGCAGATATCTCCCTCTTCTCTCAGGTGCAAAAGGTACAGGAAAGAGAGATAGAGGGGGTGATTCCGTTGCCTCTCAATCTATGACAGTGCCAGAGAGGGAGAGTGGATCCTCAAACTCTCGCAATCTCCTCTCAGGCACTGATGGTGCTAGAGAGTAAGAGAGTGGATGATGTTCTCCTCCTCCCTCTCCTCTCCCTAGCCCTCTCTCAAGTAATGAAAGTACAAGGAGGGAGAGTATTTCCTCCCTCATTTTCCCTGCTTATGGGAGGAAACACGGAACCCAATCAGAGGAGGAAAGAAAAGGATGATGATACCTCTCCTCCTCCTTCCTCCACAATACAAACAAACTGCAAGGATTAGGAGAGATAGGAACCTATCCCCATGTGTTAAACAGGATGAGCAATTCCATGGCTCGTAAACCATCCAAAGTTTGACGTTCCTCCATCCGCCGTGTGCTTACAATGAGCACGCACACATCTGGTGGAGGAATCGATGGTAGCATCTACTTCAGGCCACAACCTTCCGTGAAATATGGAAACTCCAATACAGAGTCAGCCCAGGCAACACAAAAAGCCCACAAAACTCCTCTACACTCCTCATACATTAAAACTTTGAATTTTACATAAAAATACATCATTTACATACTGAAAACAAAAAACACCATAAAACAAGGGAAAAATCATCAAAACCACACAATCACTCACTAGACACCAAGCCATTGACAAAGCGGACTTAAAAGTCAAACCAGCCCAAATGACAATTGCTCCTTTGGTACGACAAAACTGGCAAAAAATTCAAAACAAACACCAGGAGGATGGGTAATTCTACAAGCAGCTCATTGAGTTTCTTGGAAACTCCCTTGATTAATGGTCATGACCATTGATTGGAACTATCTTCAATGGTGGACGTTGGTGGGTCAAGGTCGGCGGCCGACTCCCACATACCCCAAAGAATAGAATTCCTTGGGCACCTACCCAAACGTGACATAAGTCACGTGGGATGTAGAGTACTCCATTCTCCAAACTTTCCCATCATGAGATGCAGGCAAGGGTTAACCAGCACTGAGGTGATGTTTCAGCAAAACAAATATCCACCCAATGTACGCAAGTTGAGTAGTATGTAGAGAAGACAATAGACAGTGGAGGATCTAAGGTTCCTTGGACCTTCCTTGTTTTGGAGGGGTCCTCAAGGGTTGGTCCATGGAAACAAGGAAAGTTTCCTCGTGTGACCCTGGATTCAACCACCATGTAAGTGACAAAAATCTCATGTTGAGATCTACAAAACTTATCCTGAAAGACTCTGAAACATGATCTTCTATCTGATAGGAAAACAAAAGGGGGTGGAAGCCTGTTTTTCATTGTACCAACTCACATGTTCCAATAAATGCAAAAAGGGTAATGAGCACCGGCTTATCTATAGTTGAAATTATTCAAATAATCCCAATCATTCTAGGTAGTATTTTTGACACGATCGGCATTACTGCTATCGTTTATACCAGTGGTGTGACACCAACTGAATAATGACCAAAAACCACACACTGGTTTGTGAGGGCCTACAACAAACATTTTACTACAAGGACAACATGCCCTTCAAATGTGTCAACCAGGATGATTTTCTTTCTCAATTTTTGTTTGCATCAATGCCCCTCATTATGCTGAGTCGAAAGAGGATCTTTCAATTTTGGACATAGAATTTCTTGCATGCCATGACCACTTCAACATGCTGATCCCAACTGTCTCATGAGTGAGAATTATGCAACGTGGCCTAGGAATTCTGTCTCCATGACCAACAGAGTTCAAGAATCAAACTGAATGAAGTGTCGATCACACTACCAACGCAAATGTTAATGACTCCGATGGCACAAGTGGCAACTTTCATGCAAGAGCCAAGTGCATTACCAACGTGGTGACTGCAAAATCAGTTCTTGTGCTGATTGCCCCCCTTATAGTAATACAGATAATCCAAATGATGATTTCAAAATTTTTAATAGTGCCAAGTACATAAATTACACAAGTTTGAATTGTAGTTTTACTACGGATGGACAATTGCTGTACGAACCGGATTTTCCATTACAGTATCAACACAAGTATTTATTACACTCTTGTTATGAGAAAAAACACATCCTTGACACATGTACCAAATGTTCCATACCATGAGTGTTGACCACATTGTTGTTGGGAGTACCGACTACACCATAGCTGCAGAAAACAAAGAAACAACTGATGCTAGTGGCAGATGCACCAGTCATACAATGTGGTAGATACCAAACACACTCTGTTATGGGCACTTGCCTACTCGAGATTAACATGCATCACTCGTGGCATGCGGTCTATGCTTGTGTCTACTTCTATGCACAAGTGTTATGATGATGTAAAAAGAAATTCTGGGAACACATTCTCTGACGTTTGAGAGAATTTTAACAGTTTCAAGGAGGGAAGTCAACCTCCTTGTTGGGGAACACCGACCCATTCTACATAAGGCTTGAGACATTATGAGGACATGATATGGTTAGGGGGTTCAACGCTCTTCAATTTTGACCTCATCAATAATGGAAGGCAACCCAGTTTCCCACGTCAACTAACTCATACTTTATTGGGACTCCAGTGAGCACCTTTCCTAAAAGGTATGTACGCCCTCCACCTCTCTGTAAGTGGACAAGAAAATGGTGTAGAAAGTCAAGTAAATCTCGGACACCAACAACAATGTATGATCACAAAGGCTCACGCCAAGTGGCAGGACAGACATGTCTCCCATAACAGTTGGGAGCCATACAAAAACTTGAGAGACACTGAAAATCAGAATGAGGGTTATTTTAGCCAACATCGGCCTATATCTTGTGATGCAGCGGGAGATCTTGGCTAAGAGGGAGGATATTCTACATCCCCGATTTTCTGGGCATTTCTGTCATTCCAATCATGGCTATCTGTTTGAAGAATTCTGAATTGTTATGCCAATCAGTTGTGGAGACGTTTGCCAAGTACCCCAACTCACATTGCCAAATAATTAAGATATTTTATCCTTGACTTACAAAATTTGCTAAACTCCATGCATGGGCATTTATCTCCTTAAAATCATGGCCCATCACGCACCGATATCTGAATCTTGTATCGTTGGTCAATAGCATTTTGGCCAACTGCACAGTCCTCTGGTGTCCCACTCTAGAAGCTTCTGATAGGTTCGTCCACTTTCCATAAGTGCTAAAATGAATATTGTGAACCACATTGACCTTTTGAAAATGCTTCATTGATTTCTTGAAGACCCAATGCTTTCATACAGAATCCCCTTTTTATCCCCTTGAAATCCCCAAGTTTGTAGTAAACTTTCTCAAAGCAGCCACTCATGACGCATCATCACACACATCGCTTGAATCAAGGTCCCGAGACCTCAAGCTTGCCTAATTCTTGTTTTTGTACTTGCATGTATGAAAACAACATTTTGGACACTTGTCATCAAAATACACTTACTACTAATTGCAGAGTCCTTAGATGACTTATTTTCTCAAGCGCCCTTTTTTCTATAACGTTTACCATGTGACTATCCATGTTCCACTCCACGTAATACTTGGTATACGAGCACAATAATAATGATGGGACATCCAAAATGTTTGCCAAGTGATAACAGTCTACATGTCTTCTGTGCATCTCCATCATCTAGAAGTTTGCAGACCTCACAAGAATGGTGGTCAAAACAGAAACAACACCCGGCAACAAACATCGGTAACCTTGCAAAGAATTTGGAAAGCAAGGGACAGAAGCAAGCGATTCATGACTCTCTCAAGGTGGCCCGACCAGTACAAGCGATATGGTTTTTGGCAGAAAAAAGTATGGCTCCTATAACTCCAATGGTCAATCTGAGACCGGACACACCATGCTCAATGAACTCCTCATGTCCGCCTTTGTCCTTCAAGCTGACACCTAGGACAATGGGAGGCATTGGCCGATAGGTTTGTATAAATGACAATAATCATTTAAAGTTATTGGGACTCCAGAGACTAAAAACCCATATGCTCCAACAAATCACTACAATAATGGAGGTGCTGAAAAGCATGTGCACATGGGAAGCAATACTCACCAAGAGGAACAGCTGAATCTCGATAGAACCCCAACTCTAGGCGGCTTTCCTGGCGATGTTTGATCCTACCAACTCAAAAGGATCAACGGTTAGGATGTGGCTAAGGATTTTGGGGATGTATTTCACCATTGCCCAGGGAAATAATGAATGAAAGAGATCTGATCTCGTGGCCTCGATTTTCTGTGGTTTTGCATTGAGTTGGAAATTTGATCTCAGGGGTATCGAATAGCAGCAGGAGGCTCGTTGAGCCCAATCAATGGCACACATGACCTCTCTCACATCACTGGTCAAAGGTATTCTACCTCTAGAGTAGATCAAATGGACGTGGTGGTATTCATGGACTCTACCAAAAACCTGGAATGATTTTGCATGCTCCATTCCAGCTCATTTTGGTGAGTTAAACAGGAGTTTAAATCCATGGTACAAGCTCCTGGGCTTGTGTGAAAAGTCCAGTGTGATTGAGTACACATAAAATTTCTATGGAATCATCACCGACAATGATATCGCCCTCAACGAACTGCATTTTCACTAAACCAATGGCCTCGAACAAGTGTGATTGAGTACACAGTATTTGGCATTCAAGATGTCCATCCACACATGATTATAGCAATAGGGTAGATTGGCAGCACCAAATCCAATGACTACCAGTCCTTAAGCCAAAACTTTCATTGTGGCATAGGTACTCCTAGTCGATGTTGACATCCAGCTTGAGGAGATCGAGTACATCAATCAACTAGACCAACAGCTGTGCAAGACCCACGGAAGCAAGGATACATTTCATAAATCTTTTGGAAACGGCAGCAACAGGCCCAAAGGTGGGGGTCACAGAAAAAAATGAGAGGAGTTATGAAACGGAAGAGGGCATGAGAAGACGACGATGTGTGTGTCTTTTCCGACAGACAGTGGTACGTAAGATTTCTGATTATGCTACGAGTAGAACCGAGGGGTTGCCACAAGTTTGACAATGTCACCTACACAATAGGATAGAGGAGCTTATCGGTTTTTTTAGTAATGAGATGGTTCGGAAGCTGTCTGAAGGGAAAATTGTTGATGGAAGAATACAGACTTGTTGACATTACCAACCACTTTGACAAAAACCTGACGATCTACAAGAAAGAACATTTTTGAGGACTTGCACAGTCAATGACCAAAAAAACCATTTGCAGGAGATATCTCAAGTACCACAAAAAATATGTTAATTGGTCAAGGAAATCAATTTGAATTAGAATTGATGGTAGAAAGTGATGTCTACCTTACGTTGAGTGGTCCAAAGTGTAGTGGTAGCTATAGGAAGCATAAGAAGGGTAAACAACAAGGGAAGTTTCAGTAGTCATAACCCGATGCACGACATTGATATCTTTGGATGAAGCTAAGCAATACCAACGATGCAGAACTCAGACGTGGCTAGTCCATGTAACATCAAGGGAAGGGATCGAGATAGTGCCAGAAGAATGGATAAAAACAAATAGCCTCACCAGCCTCAAATGCCTGAAATACTTGCAATCATTTTGAAGGAGTTTGTACCAGTTATTTGGGATTTTGAAGGGATTTTTTTCTTCAAAAAACAACCTCAACTACCTTCCAAATGACGTTTACTGCAACTGATATCAACCTACATCTCACAGCATGCTGAGATGTTGTGACTGAAAGGGAGAGGAGAGTTATGTCGTTAAAGTGCACAAGTCCCTTAACTACGGGTATGGGCATTTATGTAAACATGGCCCAAGACATGTGGACCTTTGGACTTTTGCACCTACTGGCCATGGCCTCTTTCCCCGATTTGCGGAGTTCCATCGTGGAAGGTTTGGAAAAGTGTTATCACTTCTAAAAGTGTCAGGAGGACTATCATGACCCATACATTGTTTCAATACTGTTCTGTCCATTTTTCCATGATCCTATAGAGTTATAAGGACATGCTATGCTAATAAAAAAAACACTCAACTTCCTGGTTGAGCTTCTCAAAACGATCTATTGCAATGCGTCGTGGCACGTGTTGCTTGACTCGAGCACCCAAGTCCCAACTTAAATATTCTTGTTTTTGGTATTGTATGTATGTGCTAGACAGTTCCAACTTTTGGCATAGAATTACACTTCTTACTAATAACAAAGTATCCAAATGTTCTAATCTCTTGAATCACCATTTGCCTGGGAACTTCTCCCTGTTCACCTTCCACGTTGCACTTGGTGCAACGTAGATCATGCCTCATCCTTGGTTCCACTATTCTACATATGCGCATGACACGTGTATATAGACTGGAAATCTATTTTGCCTGCACCCGCTTGTACACACATGTTTCTTGGCCGTCCATAGTGTACAAAGTCAATACGCGGGTTTGACAAGCAATGACATGGTTCGCGAGCTGGGTTTGGAGACCGAACCAGGGGTGTTTGAAGGAAAAACCTTCAACACAAGATTACAAATATAGAGACTCCAAGGACCACTATGATTACAGGTGGGAGATCTATGGGAGGTAACAGTCTGGAGATGTTGTCTAATGAGTGACCAAAAAATCATACTCGGACAAGATTTCCTACATTGACACAATCCGCAGGTTGACTGGAATAGCGGCGACGTCTTCATGGAAATCGATGGTGCCAAGCAACAACTTCCGCATGTGGGATGGAAGACGGCAGCCGAAGTAGTAGAGGTGGAAGCATTAGAGGATTCCGCGGTAGCCGAAAAGCGACAACTTGTGCAGTCCATAGTGCTCAACGTACTGCATATGTCAAGGAGCTCGTGCATGGCTCATACATCTTGAGCCAATGGAGGTAGCAGCTCACTCATCACCCTCATCGTCCTCATCAGCCTCATCGGTATTCACAAAGTTCATGATGGCACCTGAAGAGTTTGCACCACTCATCCAGGTGTTAACAAACGTTATTCCATTTGAACTTCCCAGAACCCTACCACCTCAATGGGACATTGACCATTACATTGACCTGAATCCAGGCACCCGACACGCAGTTTGAGGGGCCTATCGGATAAGTGACCACGAACTGACCGAGTTGAAAAAGCAACTCGACGAGATTCTCTGTCAAGGGTTCATCCGCCCATCCACGTCACCATACACCGCACCAGTATTGTTCGTAGAAAAGAAGACTGGAAAACGCCAGATGTGCATAGACTACCAGGCGTTGAATGACACTACCATCAAGAACCCCTACCCTCTTCCTCGAGCCGACAAACTTTTTGACCAACTCCGAGGGGCTCGAATTTTCACCAAAATCGACTTACGCAGGAGTTCTCTTAAGATTTGTGTGGCAGACGCCAACATTGAGAAGACAACATTCCGAACATGCTACGGGCATTGTGAGTTCTGTGTGATGCTTTTTGGACTCATAACTCCCCTGTTGCCGCTCATGGCAGCGATGAACATTATCTTCCGCCCGTACCTCGACAATTTTTTAAAGGAGCATGATGGTCATCTTCCAAAAGTTCTCAACGTTTCACAGAAAAAGAATTTATTTGGAAAACTATGGACGCCTCAAATTCAGCCATCGATGTGGTCCTCCTACAAGACTATGGCAACAGAGAGCAGCGAGTGGCATACATGTTGAGAAGAATGTGAGAACCTGAACTCAACTACGCCATACACGAGGGAGATGGTAGTGGGAGATGTTAGTGGGAGATGCTAGTGGTTGTACATGAATTGAAGACATGGTGGTGTTATCCAGAGTGCCGCCAATGCTTTGCACGCACTGACCACCATGTGTTGAAGTATTTGAAGACGCAGCCGAACTTGAGCTGACATCAAACACGATGGATGGAGTTCCTCAAATCCGGGCTCGACTATGACATCGAGTACCGGCCAGGCAAAAATCATCCAGCAGACGCGCTCGGCCACCGACCACATCTGATAGCTGAGGCAACAACATTATAGCTGCAGCAAGATCCATTTCTTGAGCATGTGTTCGCATCAGGGTACAACCATCACGACAGATACGACAAGGAGAAATTCTGGTACAATGCACCCTATTGGAGCGATAACTCACTTGCCAAGTGGTCTTTCCCCCAAACGATGAACTTCACCGCATGCTACTCAAAGAGTGCTATGACACAAGTCCAGGTGGACATTTGGAGAAGACAAGATGCTGAAAAGGCTTGCAAAAAACTAGTGGTGCGACAAGATGCAATCCGTCATGGCCACCTTTAGCAAATCCTGACACATGTCAGGGACAAAGATATCATTGCACACAACCACCCATGCTTCGGCATCCACTCCCCATTCCGATGGAACCGTGGAATGACATCTCCATGGAATTCGTCATAGGAGTACTAGTCAAACCCGAGGGATATGATGCAATCCTTGTGGTTGTTTACCAATGTTCCAAAATGTCTCACTTTATTCCGACTACAACCACCGTCACCACAATAGGGCTAGAATAATATTAACAAGGGCATGCAGGCCCATGCAAACAGAAACATGAGCTTTGAGTGTGAGTACACTGTAAAATGGCAAGAATTTTACTAAGTCCAGAACACAGAATATGAAAGAAGAAGGAGAATTTTCAAATGAGCCTCTAGCGAGCTTATGTAGGGGCGCTAGCAACTAGTCGCATTGGGCACCGTCACCTACGCTGAGCCCAAACGAGTCAGCGGGGAGAGCACAGTACATAGACCACTTGAACAACAAAGGTGGTCTTTGCGAGGCACCGGATTAGCCCTCTGAGGGCCCGGGTCTCGACCATTGAGAAAATACGAACAGTACTAGAAACACTCAAAATCAGCATGTAGACATTGCAAAAGGCTTTCCAAATATCAGAAGCACTACCATACTCATCGGATCTCCTCGTTGCACCGGTACAGTCCACCGGGTGCGTAAGTCTCAACCCACCGAGAAAAGTCTCCTAGCTCCCGATAAGCCAACAAGGCTGCCGAAACGTATTGACTATGTCTCATCGGTGTTGTTGTAGGTGTTGGGAAGTCTTGGGACACTTCGGAGGCCCGTCGTGTTGTCAGTCTCTCCTCTACCCTATACCACCAACGTGGGGTATATGGGTAATCCATTGGCTTCGCTTGTGACGGCTGGAAACCATACAACCAACACTTCCCCTGAGTGACATGGTCGTCAATGCCAGAACAAGGGAGCCAAGGCACGGAACAAGAGCACATGAAAAACCACAATGTATACCAGTCAACCACACACATACACACATACAAACATACACACATACATGTACTGTCCATCAAAGAATATAGCCTAGGCTTGACGTGCCTCTCGAGAAGAATGAATGTCACAAGGTCTCTTCACGACACTAGTACATCCTGCCAAGTGTCCGGGTCTCGACCATCCGAGGAGTCATGCACATCATACACAAGTCATACGAAAATGAGGGTCTCCTCATGACACTGGCTGTACCAGTGCCTAGGTCTCAACCGCTATGAGGAATCCAACGGGTGTCTGTATGCCGGCCACAATAGCATCACCAACCAACATACAAGATCATAGCGGGATCTCCTTGTAACACGGGTGCAACCCAGCATGTGTCCGGGTCTTGACCGCTAGGGTGCTGCCATACACATGCAACCACATGCAATGACATGTAACCGTGCAGGCATGTAGCATGAGACACATGCTAGCTACTGTACTATGCTCATGGCCGATCATGGACCCCTTGCCATGCATCTCCCATGACGTTGTGTCAGGTTGAGGTCTACACAACACTCCCCCTGGGCAAATGAACCTGGTGTTGACTTCATCAATGGAAATACTGATACCGTAGCTAAAAATGCATAGATCCTGGGCCATAAAACTTGTGGTCTCTCCATCACATAGAGACAGCTCTCCCTGTCACATTCGAGTCTCCACCCACCCTCATAGACAAAGTGGTGTATCTGGCTACTGCTCCTCAAGTCGCCCCTACATCACCTGGAGTGCACCAATCCTCATGTGACTGCCAAGGGTCCCAACTCACATTCTCTCCTCTATTTGCTCTACTGCGATCCATCCCTGTATGCCGGAAAAAAGGGAATGGGTGAGCAACATACAAGCATGGATGTAGTGGCGCAGCTGACCTCCAAGGCAGGATATAGCACTCAGAAGCACAAGGGTGCACTGCCACAAGGATAGGAGTGCTCGAACGATGAACCAAACCACCACACATGGACAAAGATGATGATGGAGCAGCTGAAACAGGTGGATGAATGTGCATGATGGAAGCATGCGTAGAAGGAGGAGCATTGATGGAGTCATCAGGAACGAGGATTGCGAGAACTAAAGGCATGCTCACCTCTCCTCTGGTAGTGTCTCCATCAAACATCATACTCAGAGCATGTACAAGATGCTTCAGCATGATGAGTGTGGATTGTGCTGATCATGAAAAGCTCATGACCGTAGAAGTGTTACCCCCATGCCCTGACAGTGACTCCTGCACTGCCATCACCTCCCGCCGAAGCATCTCTACGAGCTCATGTAAGTCAGCATAATTTGCATCGGACATGCGGAGGTGGCCCATGTCTGCCTCGCGTAGGACCAACTGTGCCTCACTCCATGTGCATCTCTGCTTTTGAGGAAGATGGAACCAGAGTTGTTGCATCCTCCTAGGGGTTAACCAAACTTGCAACATGCTGAGATGCTAGAAAAATGGATGCAAGTAAAGGTTTTGCATCTCGACCGTAGCTCGTGTCTATCAGACGAGGAGGGATGATCGCACTAGTGCTGAGAGAGAAGGAGAAGATAAAGTTGCATGAGTCCACAAAGCATGTGGAAACGTCGTCCGTGCAGGTATTGCCGCTCTTATCATGGATGTAATGAGAAGGGTCACCAACGGATGAACATGTGAGGGCGGACTCAACTGTTGCTGATGAGGTGACTCCATTTTCCTGGTGTGGTCTACAACAAGATCCCCAACTGTCGAAATAGTGGCCGCAGCTGTATAGGACTCCGGCTTGACGAATGATCCAATGTCAGTCAAGGCAACAAGCAAGTGCATCTGGCGCTCACGAATCGCCTCACCGGAAGGATTGGTCGCTATCACCCGCTCGATGATGGAGTAAGGATCATCACCCGAGTGCGCCATGTGTGACGCTCCTCCGTCGTGTGTGCAGGAACCTGTAGACTCTTGGAACATGGGCGAATCCTGATGCTGAAGCTGGTCCTTGAAAAACGTCCATGACAAGGTTGGGCTTGCAACGTCTCATAAGATCATTTGTTGCTGCAGAACATCCGGATCCTATCCCGGTGTGGATGTTGACATCAATTACACACATATCTCCACCATCAATGCCATATCTGGATTTGACTCCACTTAATGTGTCAACGCCATGGAATCCGCGTCTGCATGAGGTGACTCCGAGATGCTGCTCACACGTGAAAGTGCTCATTGTGTCGGTATCAATGTGGTTGGTTGTCCTTGACCGCCACTCTCCCCCTCGACAGGATGAGCAACGGTAGCCCTGGGAGCGGACACGTTTTTTGAGCTTTGTCTAGCAAGACGGGTTGTACAGTATCGACGACTGTATTCTCTAAACGGACCACCAAAAGAGGAATCATCCGGAGGGAGAGTGGCGGCAAGATGAAGGCTCTAGAGAATGGTAGACGCTCTGGATGGATCGGAGGGTGAAGCTGAAGAATCATCATGAGGCGATGCGGAAGAAGAAGATAAAGAGGAAGGCATGAAATTTGTTGAAGGAATCATGGAAGTAGCACACTCAGTGATGATAAGGTCACATAGCTGGTTCATCATCCGCTTCTGGCCGTGGAACTCGGCGAGCATGACCGCCAGAGGTCTTGTGAGTGGACCCGCCAACGCCGGCCTAAGGAGGACATGTGATCTCAGGGGACCGAAGCCAAGGCGGATGCCAGCCCTGGGGATGCGTCCAATATCGACGCCAAGCGTGGCATCCATCACCACAAGGCGAATACACAAGATGCCTACTGCCGTTTTTACAAACTCATCTCAAGCGCCTAACAATGGGGGTGTAGAGAGCACATTCTCCTATGGCTAAAGCACCAAGACCCAAGAGACTACAACATTGTCGGAAACCATCACTGTGACGAGTCGTAGTGCTAAGGTCAACAATCGTGACCTGACCAGATGAGCTACAAGGCCACAACATGCACGGAGAAACGTGCTGCTGACCGACTGTTTTTGTTGCTGTCGTTGCTCTCCTCAATAGATGGCAGTGGCCTTAGGGCACTGTCATAGCATATACTACTACTGTAGTCACCGTTTTTTTGTTCACCGAGTACCCTGGTGATTTCTTAGGGACCCCTTCCTTAGGGTTTTCACAGAAGCCCCTTCTCTCGGGTACCCTATCCACATGTTGTTTTATTTTTCTCACCAAATCATGTGGTGATTTCTCGAATCACCCTTTGCCTGGGAGTTACTCGATTGCCCCCTTCTTTTGGGTGCACTGCCCCCCCCCCCCTTTTCTGTCCTCTGTTTTTTTGTGTCCTGTTTTTTTTTTTTTTTTTTTCACTGCCCACTCCCGGGTGAGCTTGTCACGGGTTTATTGATTGCCCCTTGGAAAGGGGGCAGGTCAGAATTTTGGGGAGAAAATTACAAAATAGTCCTGGTTGGAGCTCTTTCCTCGTACGAGGTGTCTTGCTCCTATGCATTTTGAGAATTCGGACCTACCTGTTTCCTGGCCTACCGGAGACGCAAACCTGGCTGGGGTGGTCGAAGTTTTATGCCGACCTGAAAGGCTGGACGGGTTGCTCTGATGTCCTGATGATCCAGGCCGTCAGCGCTTGAGAATATATCGAAATACTTGTTCCGCGTAACCGGCCTCGATAGATTTGCAATACTGGCGATGGTTTAAAGTTGGGATCTGTTTTGTCTTACATTACCGTTGGCAAAAATCATGCGTGAACTTTATGTGCAGAAACGTGAGAAAATATTGTTTTTCACAATTTCCAGGCCGCTCGCAATGTCACCGTTCTGGTGGCCTACACCGTGAGGCTTTCACTTCAAGTCGCATTAAAACATGGACCAGATGAACCAGCGGATGAAACAAGCGGTCATCGCTGGCCGTCATACATTTTGGTAATAGTTTTTTCGTGCAGGAGCTTCCCAGACGCACCCGTCCTCAACGTCGCCGAATGTCGTGGCGGCTGGTCAGGTTGTCGCCTCACAGAAGTTTGCCCATAAAAAAAAGGAAAAAGAGGGGTGGGGACAATGTCACGTCGCCCCCTTCGCTCCTTCCTCACTTGCTTGGTGAGTGAGCGAGTGAGCGAGTGAGCGAGTGAGCAAGCGAGGGGCATAGAAGGAGGGGTACGGGGGAGGGTGGGTTCTCCCCGTAGCTGCTGCAGTTGCTGCGGCTTCCGTCGCTGCAATTACTATTGCTTTGCGTAACTACTACTACAGTCGCTACTGCTGCCACCGTTGCTGCTAGTACTGAAGATACTACAGTCGTTGCTGGTAATGTGACTATGTGGTGCTACTCTTTTCACCGCTGCTGCTATTGCCATTGTTGGTGCACGTTGCAATCATTGTTGCGTGCCACTACCATTGCTGCTCAGTGAAGTAGCTACCGCTGTTGCAGATGTTACGTCTGATGTTGCTACTGCTACGTCTATTGTTGTTGTTGCTGCTTCAGCTGCAGTCGTTGCCGCTGCCACCATAGCCACTGCTACTGCTGCGGCCGCTGTTTCCATCGTCAATGACGCTATTGTGCACTGCTCACTTCCCCTATGGCATTCACGTGTAGTCACGTGGCGCTCCCTCACGCTGCTTCCGGCATGGCGCCACGTAGCACTTTCTCCCTACATCTCGCCCACTACTACTACTTCTGCTACTTCTGCTGCTCACACTTCCCCCTCTACTACGACACCAAACTAATACTGATTAGGGCATACAAACACGAACATGAGCTTTGAGTGTGAGTGCACTACAAAATGGCAAGAATTTGGCTAATCTGGAACACAGAATATGAAAGAAGAAGGAGAATATACAAATGAGCCTTTAGTGTGCTTATGTAGAGGCGTCGGCAACTAGCCGCACCGGGCCCTGTCACCCCCGCTGAGCCCAAACGAGTCAGCGGGGAGAGTACATTGCATAGACCGCATGAATAACAAAGGTGGTCTCCTCGAGGCACTGGAATAGCTCTCCGAGTGTCGGGGACTTGACCACCGAGAAAACATGAGTAGTGCTAGAAACACTCGGAATCGGCTTCCAAACATCGCAAACGACTTTCCGAACATTGGAATCACTAATACATTCATCGAGTCTCCTTGTCGCATCAGTACAGTCCACCGGGTCCATGGGTCTCAACCCACCGAGTATAGTCTACTAGCCCCCGACAAGCCAACCAAGCTGCTGAAACGCATCGACCGCGTCTCGCCGGCGCTGTCATAGGTGCTAGAGAAGTCTCGGGACATTCCGGAGGCCCGTCGTTTCATTGGTCTCTCATCTACCATAAACCACCAACGAGGGGTGCATAGGTAATCCATCAGCGTTGCTCGTGATGGGTGGAAGCCACACAAACCAATGGACAACACGCATGTTTACAAACAACAATGTGCGGCTACACGGCGTGCCGAGAAGCATCACGAGCCACAAAGATAGCAGATTTACCAGGCAATCCTTGCGCGGATTGATGACGCGCTGCGGCAGTCGGATCTAGCTATCATCGGTGTTCCATCCCCAAACCGACAGCCAAACGGAGTAGACCAATCAAACGCTCGAACAACTTCTCTCAACATTATGCGAACCCCATGGGACGGATTGGGCACCAAAACTCTCCACCACCGAAATCTCATACAATTCGGCAATCTCCAACGCAACAGGAAAAACTCTGTTTGAAGTGGTGTATGGCAAACTTGCTGCCACACTTGCAGGATTTCACAACCAAATCAACATACTCGCGGTTGACGTCCAACGCGGCAACTTCTCCACCATTTGGGATGAAACATAACAAACACCCGTGAAGACAGAAGCAACAATGAAGCAAACAACTGATTGACATTGCAAGGACAATTTTTTTGCCGCTGGCAACAAAGTGATTCTCAACTCGACCAAAATGAAACTCAGTGGAGCCGAGTGTTTGAAGCTCAAACCCCAATGGTTGGGACCGTTGCAGATTGTGCGCATGCAAACCTCCGTGGTTGCGCGACTCAAACTCCCCGAAACTATGAATGTTCATCCGGTATTCCATATCAGCAGAGTTAAGCACTACCGAGACCCCAGAGAAAACTTCCCTTGCAGGGATGTCCCTCCCCCTCCTCCTGTACAAGTGGACGATGACACCAAATACGCCGTCGAGGACATCCTCGGCCATTGATGACGTGGCAAAACAACGGAATATATTATCAAGTGGCACGGCTACTACACTAGGCATAACAGCTGGGAACCTAACGACAACCTCCGAGAGGTCGATCACCTAATTGGCGGCTACTACCGCCGCCACTGGGCAACATCTGCATGCGTGCCGGGACGCTGTGGTTGAAAGGGGGGAAAGTGTTGCGCACCGGACATACTCGAGTCCCTAATCTTTCTGAGTAGACATTTTTTATTACACAAATAGCCCACTTCGTGTCGAGACCTCGATGTTTCGCCCTGACGGTGGAGGGCAATTCGGTCAACTGCCCTCGCCCTCCGGCGAACCTTCTCACATTTTCTGACAACCCCAAACACTTTCGAGAATCATCAACAGAAGTTTCATGACGTTTCGGTTGACTTCTGGACGCATCGAGACACATCGCGATTCATAAAGATGCATCTCGAATTTTCACCCGTCGATCCTCGAAGCCCCTCGACTACTCGGCGGAGGTTATCGAGTCTGACCACTCACGATATGACTCCACACGCGTCGCTCGACATTTAACCCAGATACCACAACTATACCTCATTCGCAACTCGACACTTGTATATATCTATTCGATTTATCTGGACACTTGTCGTCAAAGCACACTTATCGGTAACTATGAATTGCTCAAGTGTCTCAAATTATAAATCGTTTTCTGCATCTCAACTTCTACATGTTCACCATCTAAGCTTCGTTCAGCATAACACTACGCATGAAAAGAATGAAGTTAGAGGATGAATGATCGGACGAATGAGGGCGCATTGAGGACGATTCGAGGAAAGTAGAGGCTTTTTCGTAATTTCCCGAATTTCTAGACAAGCTGCGATCACGGCTTGCAAGCCTGCCATCTGCCACCACCACTGCAGGCGTCACAATGCGCTCGTCCGCAAACCATGGGCTGTGGATGCTCGTGCGCTTAGGTTCAGTCATCGTTGCTCCACCACCGTCTGCCACTGTCTGCCATCTCGCCTCCGCCACCGCGCTTTCAACCGCAGCTTTTGGGCGGCTCTCGTGTCCACCGGGGGCTTCAAGGCCGTTCAGCGGCAGCAGCAGCAGCACCAGCAGCAGGAACAGCAGCGACATCTCGAGCCTGCGAACGAGCAGTACAGGGCAGCAGGTGTCAGCAGCAGCAGCAGCAGGGAATGCCGCTTCGTCTGACGCGGAGGCGGAGCCGGCGTCGTCGTCGGGGCTGATATGGGGCGCGAGGCTGGCTGCGTTGGCCACTCTTGTGGCTGTCGGCTGCAACACCCTGCCGCTGGCTGGCAGTGAGTTTGCTGTGCTGCCACTGCGTGCCCCTCTGCCGTGATTCTCGAGATCTCTGGTTTGCCTGTCAGACTCCTGGGATGGCTTCGTGAGAGGCACTCGACTGTAGCGTCCATTAGCCAATGAGCGTGCACTGTCGTGTCTCACAACCACGGGCTAGGAGACCATGCGTCATGCACCCGTGCTCCAACTTGTTCGGCACGTGGCGTCATGGATGCTGCCTTGGTCCATCGGCACTTTTACGGCACGATGTCTGAGAGTGGTTCAGGGTTGCAGGAATTTCTAGCCTCCTTCTTTTATCAGCATTGGTGAAGTCTTTGGTCTGACTCCATTGAGCTCTGAATGGCCATGCTGCGGTGCGCCATGATATGACATGTTTCGGATGTTGTGTTCAGGCGAGACATTCATCCGCCACTCGACGGCGCTGTTGCGGTCGCAGGACACCTTCTTTCAGCGCAGCGGCGCCAGCAGGCTTGCGCGGATTGCTGCTCATGGAGGTGGGAGGGAGAAGGGTGGGTGGTGGCGAGAAGTGTGGGTGGTGGGGAGAAGTGTGGGTGGTGGGGAGAAGGGTGGGTGGTGGGGAGAAGGGTGGGTGGTGGGGAGAAGGGTGGGTGGTGGGGAGAAGGGTGGGTGGTGGGG